>OOFC01018125.1:44601-73701 GCA_900323345.1 Pseudochromis fuscus
TTCTGAGCACCAACTGGAGACCCGCCATGAGAGAGTGTATGTTGGTGCACACATGTGTAGGCAGTGCCTTTGTGCACATATGTGTAAGTGTGTTTATGTGTGTATATATCTATATGTGTATGTGTGTGACACAACCATGCATTTGTGTGTGTGAATGAGGAAGTGTCACATGTGTGTGAAGGGTTTAACAATGAGCTTTTTGCTGTGATACACAATGTCCAAAGGTAAAAACACAGTGGTTAAATGAATAGAAATTGTAGGAATATAATGTTGAGAAATTAATTTTAATTTTTTTTTTAAAACTCTGACATAAGGACATCTTTGTATGATTTTTATTTGTAAGGCTGAGGAAGAGAGAACATCATTTTCTTGTATGAATTTTCACTATGTGTTTGAAATGCTGGCTGGAGCACATGGCACAGGCTGTAAATACAATTATAAACTTGATTTCCAGCCACTTTAAGGGTAATAAGAGACACTTTAGATTTATATTACGTAAAACGCTTGATCTGAGCTGTTTCTTACACCACCCTGCTGTGGCTTTAAGCCAGATCTTTCCAATTGCTTCACTGTGTAAGCCCTCAGAGGACAGATTACAGACGCTCTGTGATAACTGAT
The DNA here is from genome assembly GCA_900323345.1 of Pseudochromis fuscus. Classification (NCBI taxonomy): domain Eukaryota; kingdom Metazoa; phylum Chordata; class Actinopteri; family Pseudochromidae; genus Pseudochromis; species Pseudochromis fuscus. The sequence continues at coordinate 45,220 of OOFC01018125.1, forward strand.
ATTGAAGTGATAGAAGTCAAATCCAGGAAACAGGGTGTGATAGAGCACTTCTCACTGGGGGGCTCTACAAGTATTACAAGAGTGGAGCGGCAGTATTCACAGGGAGTGAGGAAAGATCAACAGTTTATGTAGCGAACGACTTTTAAAGAGACACATAAAAGAACTCTACTTGAATGATGCCCGGCTCTCGGGCTGTCATGGGAGCCAGCGACGGCCAAATTTCACTGTGTTCATTTGAAAGTTAAAACACATGTAGAGTTTATGGTGGTGAAATATAGTCGCTAACTCAATCCAGGAATCACTCTACCTATGAGAACATCAGGCTTTTGGCCCAACAATGGCGCATGTCACACAGCTAAATCAGCACACGCACACACCCGGACGAAGACTGACTCTTAGAGGGAGAGCGCTGAGCCTCTCGGTCCTCCTCTAAAATAAAAACAGTGATGACCTGAGACTCCCTTTGTGGAAATCTGCACTGCTCTTAACTGCTCTGCTCCTGCCACACACAAACACGCAGATACACGCACAAACACACAGATGCACACGCAAACACACATGATTCCCTGCAAACACAAGCTTAATTGTTCATTTCCCCTCGTTACCTAACGGTGGAACTGGACCAATTAGTGAGTTTGAGGGCTGATTTAGAATAAGATAAATAAACTCAGCGACCAACCGCACACGCCCACACACACAGTCTCACACACACACACACACTAGCATATTTCTTGCTGCGGAGAGAAGAAGGGAATGTGGGACAGCAGGAGAGATGCCGCAACAAATTAAGATACTACACACAAGAATCACAGATTTCTCTTTTGCCTTGCTGATAGCAATCATCAAACACAAACAAAACAACCTCCCCTCCCAATCCCTGCCCACATGCACACACACACACACACCCCCACACACAACCCTGAACACAACTGTAGCCAGCACAGCAGGCAACAGTTTCTCATTTCGTCCTGGAGTATAAAAGGTTACAACAGCAGTGAGCCGGTCCAATCCCCACCAGGATCTGTCGAACTGTCCAGCGCGCCCGGCTGTGCTCTGTGGGCTGGATTAGCCTCCAAGCACATACTGTAGGCTGCCGAGGTCACAGGGATTTGCTTGGGAACAGTCCACATTACAAACCACATCCACACAACGCTGTGAAAGTATATGACATCATTCACCCGTGTCATCGGAGAACTCTTCAAAGTGAGCTGCAATGTACATGCTATAGCGACTGAGAGGGCAATCCAGGCAATGCGCGATTCACTCTATTTTCTAGTTTCTATTTGCACCAATACAGGCATACACACAATCACTGTATCGTTGTATCGTGACCCTGAGACAAATACAGGTGGACTCCTCGAAGGAATTTAACTACTGGGAGGCAAAGGTGCTCGGAGCAACTCAGGGGAGAGTGGGTAGAGATTTATGACAATAATTGTTTCCGTGGGCAACGCATGAAATGAGCTGTCATGTGAGACGCTTTGAAAGACCTTCTCTTTGATATCAGATTAGGAAGGAAAGACAGTGCCCAAGGGTGTGTGTCGTGCATGCGTGTGTAGATGTGTGTGTTGAGTTTGAGAACACTGTGTACAGTACAGTACATGGAGGATCTGTTTTATGTGTTGCTGCAAGCAAAGTAACTGGTCATAAGAGATGGCCACAGTAAGTGTTTGGTTAGCTGTCCTGCTAATAGACTTATCTAAAGCGGGTGTGATATCCTGCACACAGACTGTCAGTTTCTAAAGTTGCCAGGTGCTTGTGTTTACACATTTCACACTTGAGCGGTGTGTGTAAGAAGGAAAAGAGTGTATGTGGGTCTGGGACTGGAGTTGAGCAGCATTTAGGTGATGCTTTGTGGTAGCGGTGAGTGCGGTGAACTTCTAACAGTGTTTTGGCCGAGGCCAGGAAACCACAGCTAGCGCATTACCAGACACAGGAAAACCAAGGAGTGTGTGAGCATGCGTGCACGTGCATGTGTGTGTGTGTGTGTGAAGACCACCCAGACTGAAAAGGGGATTTTTTTTTTTTCTAGCCTGTGGAGGTGAAGCAAGAGTGTAAGAATAATGGAGAGATGGAATATGGAGAAAAAAGGGTAGAAAACCTGATGAGGCAAAAGGTGAGAATTAGAAACTGGTGATGCAGAAATGTGTTGGAAGATTGTAAAGATTTGGTTTAGGTTTGGCAGGACACACACACACACACACGCGCGGGGGACAACATCCTGCTTCTGTGTGGTGGCCGTGATAGTAACAGTCGTGTGCGTGTCATTTAGCCATTATGTTGATGGAATGATTCCTATCATGAGTGACCGAGGGTCACACTGTAAACATGTCTGAGAGAGAGAGAGAGAGTGAAAAGAGAGGAATAAAAGAGTGAGAAATTGCATGTGATAGACGGGGAGGGGGATTGAAATGGGAAAAAAATGAACAAAAATAAAAGAACTGAGGAAAAAAAAGCGAGCAGTGTGTGTGCTTGCGTGTGTGTACTGACAGTGGAGGGTCCTCTATACAGCAGCTATCAGCTTCAGCATCAGTGTCCTGGCTCCAGACGTCTATGGCAGACCCCCGCCTCAACTACACTCCCCTCCCTTTTTCTGTCTGTTTATCCCCCGCCTCCCCCTACTCCTTTTAAACCGATTCTCCTTTCCTCACCTGTTTCCTCCGGCCTCCTTCAGACTGAACAAGAATCCATACATTAAGTGCTTGAATGTGTGTCTTCAGGGCAGGTGCTGACGCTGGTTATGCAGTACTAAGTGTAAATGTATGATCACTGATGTGCGTCTTAGAAAATCAAAATGAATGCATACAGCTCGGGGGCAGCAGAATGAGAAACGTGAAGGGTGTGTACCGAAGTCAAATGGTGCAAATGTTTTCAAGGTGTGTGTGTGTGTTGATGGAGGAGGAGCTTTGGCTCTGAGCCAAACAGCTGTCAGCTGTGATCAGAGAGCTACGCACCTCTGATTATACAGAGGAAGAAATCAGTGGCATATACCATCATGGTTAATCTGTTCCGCTTAAAAAGTTGCATGAAGAAGCTTTTTTTTTCCTGCAGTCCTTCCTTCGTGCTTTCTGTCCTTTGTTCCTTCCCTCCTTTGCACAAACTTGAAGTGTTTGCCTTAAAGTGTCAATTCCTCAGCTCTCTCCTAGATTCCCTGGAGGCCCTGCAGTGAACACCGGCAGAAAAAGCCACTTCCGCTCACTACAAAGGTGATATTTATGCCAGAAGGGTGTTGGAGAGAAGGGATAGGCAGTTAGCATTGGATAGTGCGCTGGTTTGTGGTTTCCTGAGAGCAACCTGGGAGGCTTTTAAATGTCGCTCAGGGACAGACGGCAGGTAGGCAGGTACTGGACAACAATGGGAACAATGGCAATTCCCTCAGGAGTGGCAGGCAGAGAAGACACAGAGGCCATAGTGTGCTCCACTGCTCCATATCCTGTCCTTTAGAAAAAAGTAGAAAGCAATCACGACACAAGATCTTGAAGGGAACTAGGGTGGAGGAGGTAGAGATCAGGGAAGTAAAATGTGTTTGGAGGGTATACGCACATGAGCCTGCCTGTCATGAGCCCAGGTGGACTAAAACCAACAGCGTGCGGTATTTTTTGTGGTGTCAATCCAGTGTCGGCTGAGTGAATATGTGGATCTGTATGTTTCGTGTGATGGCAGTGTGACGCAAGTATGACACGGGGGCCAGGAATGTGCTCCCTGTGATGTGTGGTTGTGGGGTGAAGGGCTGCTTCTGACTGAGAGAATTCAGATTGCCGGCATGGCCCAGATTCCTATTCAGCCCCTTTCCAACCCTGGGAATCCATGGGAATGTTTGTTTGTGTGTGTGTGAATGTGCATGAATCTGTGCACTAGCCTTCTGTCCCACTACAGAGAAGGCATTGTCCTATCCTTGGGGACAAGCTACAACGAATGTCCCTAACTGTCCCAGTACGTGTACATCCATATGCAGCTCTATATGTCTGGTCATCCATGACTTGTGACTCTGCAAACTGTCACTTGGGTCAGTGTATGCCCATGAATTTCTTAAAAGGAGCAACATGTTTTAAATCAGGATTTTCCACATCTGATGTTGATTGGTCTCTTTCTGCAAGAAAACACAACACTCAAGTTTTAGATGAGAAAACCACAAACTACTTCAATAAAGCACTTTGCAATGGCTGTTTTAAGAAGGTACCTTATGCACTTTTGTGATTACAACAGCTCGTAAAAAACGCTTTTGGTCACAGGAGTGAAGAAAAGAAGTGATGTGAAAGTTGCTCGAAGGAATTAAAAGAAAGAAGGTTAATTGCCCTGTGCAGCAAATAAAAACAATGAATTTTACTAGAAAACAAAAATAATAAACCCCATAACAAGACATGAAGGAGAATGTTTACATGAGTGCTGACAGCAGTGTGTGTGAGACATAGCTCTCTAAGTCCCCCCCTATACCTCACCATGGGTCTGTCTTTCTGTCTCTGTCTGCCTATCTGTGTGATCGCCGGCCAGGCCTGCTGAGCAAAGTGGCTCATGTGGGGCTGGCAGTGTGCAGGTGATGACTAGTAGGAGGTAATGATACTTAATGCCCTTTCCAACAGTGCGCGCACACACACACACACACACACATTAGCGTACCCACAAGACCCTCAAAAGCACTCACAAAAAAGACATTGCACAAGCTTGGATGTGTGTACACCCATCGTCACACACACACACACACACACACACACACACACATGCTTAATGATGCCTAAGCGAGCCTACAGAGCAGTGATGCTAGCTGGGATCAGGTCGGTACGAGAGATCACTGGGATTGAAATGAACAAAATTGTGACACACACACACACACACACACACACACACACACACACACACACACACACACGTGGCATGGCCAAATGTCTATACTGCACTGGAATGTCCAACAAATTAAAGAGGGGATGTAGAAAACAGAAGGTGGAAAGAGGAATGAAGATAGAATGATAAAATCTTTTTCAGGACTTCTAATTTTAGAGGTTTGGTTTAAATGATGTGAAAGCAGAAACAGCTCAGTAGGATGGCATAATTATTGCTAAGACTGCAGTATTATTCTTCCTAAGACTGGACTTCACAGGTGAATTTTCCATCTGCTGCGAGGGGAGGCTGGAGGGAATTTGACTTCCACTGCAGAGCCTCTACAACGGCAGCCAGCCTTAGTCAAGTCTCTATTACATGTCTGAGAAGACGTAAAAGAGGAAATCTGGACTTTTTACATGCATGGCAAGAGGCCAAACTAAATCTCTTTAAACCAACAGCAGCCACATGTCCTCATTGGTATGGAGTACGATTTCATCAAGTGCTGATCTAAGTTCAGTTCTAGATGTTATCCATGGATACTGTTAAATACATGCAGCAGATGAGCTGATCATAGATCTGTGAGTGCAAAGGCAAAGGAGGATTGAGCCAGCAGTGGATTTGAGAAGTCTTCTAACTAGATCCAGTGTCCTCCTGTTTCTGCCATTCAACCAAATGAAGTCATAATAGAGGCTGACACTAATACTCATCGGGTTTCATTTACTGTTGTATCCGCTGCTGAGAATCTGCCTTGAATCAGCGTGCAGGAAAAAACACCTCGGTAAGAGATACCCTCCCAGGATGTGTGAAAAAGTGGTGAAATTTGTAACCTCTTTTTGCTTTTAACACATCTTTGCCTTTGTTTCAGCAAATTTCACTTGGTGTGTGTCACGATTGTCTTTTATCTGGCAAAAAGTACAGCTTTGATTTTGAAAGACAGGAAAAAAAAGGCTCTTTACACATGCCAAGTGACAAACCAGGCAAAATTTACATGCCAAAACAACAGATTAGCGGACTGAGGGCGGGGGGTATGAATGGCTTTCTGCCTTCCAGAGCTATGGTCTACCCACAACAGCTGCCTGTCAGTCCTGTCCACATGTTGGAGGCAGTTGTATGTTGTGTAGCGCCGTCTGTTCCAACACTTCCTGTTCCATTACTGAAGTGCTTGACCTTTCACCCCCCTCCCCTCCGTCTCATGACAGGGTGTGTGTGGGAGGACAAGGAGCGGACATGGAGTGTGTACGTGCACGTGTGTGTGTGCGTGTGCAGTATACCGGGGGTATGAATAAGTCCCAGAGGGCATGAGTATGTTTCCCATGACATGGCCTCAGACTAAACAGCCGCTCTCTCCACCCAGACATCCGCCTGTCATTCTCCCCTAAAACCGCAGCAAGCGGGGCAAAAAAAAAACAAAACCACAAAACATGGACGCATCTCCCTTTTCTGTCGTATTATCTCCTCTTTTCTCTTCATCCCTCCCTCCCTGATTCTCTGCACTTTTGTAGCCGAGTCCTCCCCGTGGCCCTCCTTGTCCAGGTGAAAGACTTCTCCTCGCCCTCTCCCTCGCTCTTTGTGCCCCGTGAATAAGGGAAAGAGAGAATAAGAGAGAGAAGCATAAAGAGAGAGTGCCTTCGGACACAAAGGGCAGTGTACCCCTCCCAGGAAGTCTGGGAGAGAGGGAGAGAAAAAAAAAACACATCTTTAGAAGAAGGAGGAGGGGAGGACAGCATTGTACCCTCCTTCCTGACTCTTTGTGTGTGTGTGTGTGTGTGTGCGTGTGTGTGTGTGTGTGCAAGCTCATGTGTGACCGGGAGAGAAACTGAATGCCAAAGTAGTCAGTCTATTCAGATAGAAAAAAGCAAACACACTTAGACCTCACCCTTGCATACAATAGACACACACACTCTGCGCCCTCTCTCTCACACACACACACACTAATGCACACAACCATTTAGACGTCCTTTAAGGCGGCACCCGAGCTCTGACTACCAGTTGCATTGTGTGGAATAAAAGATCCTCTTTCATCGTGCCTTAACTGTTTCAAAGAGCTAAGCGGAGAGGATCAGACTGGCTGAATCCGACTGAAGACATTACTGTCATAGTTACTGTAAAAGGCAGCCAAGGTGTGGCTCAAGCACCCCTAATGCAGAACTCCTGCCCTCTGGGCGAGGTTTTTGGTTGTTGATTTCCACTAAAGATCTATTACTCTAATGTTCCCCACAGATAAGCCACCTTCAAAGGCTCGGAGCTTACCGCCATTATTGGCTGTTTGTTTGGTAAGAGTCTCCACCTGAGCGAGAGAGAAAAGGATTGGCAGGGAGGCAAGAAGACAGAGAGAGAGGGAGCAGAGGAAGGAGTGAGAGGGGAAACCTGAGGGTACGGCTCTTGTGAATTGATATTGTGTGTGTACATAACACAGAGAGTCATGAAACACATCCTTCTCAAGGGCAACAATGTAAGCCTGTTTGTTTACATGCTTTTGCCTTTTGTACCTGCATGCAATTTTATGCTTGAGCAACATGCCAGAAGCCTTTCCATACACACTTCCTTTTTACTCGGGGAACAATATAAAATCAAAATCATCTCTGCTTTGCTCAGCTTTGTCTGACTGACACATTTCATCGTATCTGAGGGTACATTCACTCACCAGGGTGGTCCATCCTCGGCCCGACAAAAGAAAACACCCGGAGCCGCCTGGCGTGTGTACGAGTGCCTGTAGATATGTGTGTGTGTGTGTGTGTGTGAGTATCTCTCAACATAAACAGGGGTGTTTTTCATATGATGTGGCCCGTTGTTATGCTGCGCTAAATCACCAGCTCTTGTCAGAAATGCTTCCAGTTTGAAATTGGCTACAATGGAGCTAGGGGCACATTCACACCCCCACACACACTGCCTTTGATCACAGGGCTGATAACATACTTCAGTAGCTCTGTTGACGGCGAAGAGGAAATATGATAAATCACATTATTGTAACTACAGGACTGAGTAACTCCCTGCTCCAATTGAAATTTGAAACAGAGATGGGGAGAGAAAGAGTGAGTGTAAGCGATAGAGTGGCATAAGAGAGAGGGACTGAAAGGGCCAAGGCTGATGAATGGAAATGTACCTCAGCTTCTTCATGCTTCCGTTCCTCCCTTAAGACAAGCTCCTTGCCATGGTTACTCTATCAATCACAGCATAAAGCAGTCAAATATCCACTGCTTTACCTTTCTTCCCATGCCAAACCTTCCTCTCTTACATTCACATGCACACAAGCATACACACATATGCACTTTGGAGAGGGAGGACTAAACGATCTATCAGAGCACATTGTGCGTCTGCAAATCATGGAACGACGGAGGGAAAACGAGTGGAAAAACGTCAATTTCGTTTTTTTTTTTCTCCACAAATTGCTGCAATCCTGGCGTCGGTTTCACACACACACACACACACACACACACACACACACACACACACACACACACACATGCTACTGTTGCTTAAACACACAGAATTACATGCATGCACATGAAAATCTAATTCCTCTCCAGGGAAACAGAAAGACATCACTGGGGGCTTTTGTCAGTCATTCTGCAGATTCACAGAAAAGGGGGCGTTAAAAAAAACAAAACAAAAAAAACACAAGAAAAGAAAAGCGTAGCCTACTAACTGCTAAGAGGCACATTTGTGGGTGTGTTTGCTGATGAGCAGGGGTTTCTATGTCTTGCTTTTTCCCTGCTCCACATACTGCTGAGGAGTCTTTAGTTTGTCATTCAGCAGCAGGAGAAGATCTAAGGGGAGGCGACGGCCTGTGTGCCTCTGTCAGTTGAGAGATGTGTTGTCCTGAGAGCAATATCAGGCTGTCTTCTTGACGCCATGATGGCCAAGATAAGGCAGAGCGGTTCCCATGCTCACTTGAAAAATAAAGCAAAGAAACCACATGAACTTACATTTTGTCCATCTTACACACACACATACAAACACACACACAGCACTCTGCTCTTATGCCCCAGCAGCATCTACATATGATGTGGTGAAAGCTCAACCAGGGACTGTACCCACCACATCTGCAGGCTCACTGGAAAACAATAGGGGTGTGAAAATGAGCGACAGACATCTTACCACACACACCGCAGCCACCTATAAATGGAAAAAATATTGTAGGGCGCACACAGACACGGATACCGACACACACACTTGCACTCAATCTCCCTCTCGCTTTCTCTCTCCCACACACACACACACTGAAGATGCCCATAAAACGGGGACACAGAAACCCCAGTTGTAATTGTGAAACTCCCATGCAGTGCAGAGCCTGCAAAATCTTTAAGCACTCTGCTTTCTCATTTCTTTTGCGGCCGTTTATTTGCGCTGAAAATATCTGCACGTCACAGCGCCAGCCGACACAATGCACATGTGGTAGTCATCAATCATAATTATCATGGTTTAAAAAAGCCACAGCTGTTATTTGATTTTAAAAACAAGCCATAGCGCAGTGCCTTCCAACGATACGTCAAGTTGTCAGCGGAGGCCTTGGCCTGCACAGCAGAAATGTCTCTCTCTCCCTCTCTCACTCTCCGGCTTCCCAATGAGCTTGTTGGAGAGCGTTTCCCCATGACTCACCAGTGTGTGTCTTTATTTTTAAACATATTCTCTCTCCATTGCTGCGTGTTTATTCTGTCTGAGTGAGGCCGCTGTTATGGACTTCACACAACGTTTGTTTATGGCTTCTTTAATCAGGACCAGATAATGGAGAGTTGTCTCCATCTGTGGGCGCATCCCCAGAAGCTGGGTGTGTATGTCTGCATGTGTGTGTGTGTGTGTGTGTGTGTGTTGCTACACTTAAATGATCCCCACCAGTATGTTCCAATAAATATTTTTCCCAGTAGAATATTAGTACACAGACAATGAACAGGATTACGGTGTGTGTGTGTGTGTGTGTGTGTGTATGTATGTGTGTGTGTGTTGTTCATGAGGCCCCACACGCTTCCTGTGTCGTACGTGATGTCACCCATCGTGATTATGTCAACCGGTTTGCTGTTACTGCTTGCTGTGTCATCGCCATGGCAACTTTGTTATCGCTTAGATTTACCTCTGACTTTAATCAGTGCGGTAATGCATTACACTTGTTGTATTGGTTTCTAAATTATTGCCTGGAGCCTGGGCAGGTTGTGTCAAAAGTGGGACAAGCATGAAATATAGTCATGTGAAAATCCTCTTTGAGAATGTGCTTACAGATGAAGGTGATTTACTAAGCAACAGCACAAAGGGAAAATAAATGCTTTTTAGATTTTTTTTTTTCAACAAAATACATATTAAAAATAATAATTTCCTTTGGATAAAGTAGCTGCACCCTTGGTTAAGAATCTAGTATTATGCACTTTAACAAATATAACGTCTTGTAGGTGTTTTGTGTAGTTTTCCACCAAAATCTGCAAAATACCTTCAGCTGTGAGGCTGTTTGAAGGTTTTCTTGCATGAACTGTCCCGATCAAATCCCCTCACAACATTTTCTCCAACTCTGAGTGAGCCGTTCCATAAAACTCAATTTCTTCTTTTTGACTGATCCTTGGTGTATTTGTTAGTGTGCTCAGGGTCGGCATCTTGTTAAACAAGTCCACTGGTGGTTAAACTTTTTGGACAGATGGCCTCACATATTTTTCAAGCACTCTTTAATATGATGCAGAATTTATAGTTGAATCAAAGACTGCAAGCTGCCCAGTCCCTGAGGCAGTGAAGTAATCCCAAACCAGAACATTTCCACCACCGCGCTTCACAGTTGTTATGAGGTTCTTCTACTGAAAAGCTGTCAAACATATCCACTGTGACCGTGGCCAAACAGCTCTATCTTTGATTTGTCTGTCCAGAGCACATTTCCAAAAGGCTGTTGCCTGTGTGTTTACTCGTTGTACCGTGCTTTAGTTTTCCCTCTGATGTTTTTTTTTTTCGTCGGACAGTAAAGGCTGTTTTTCCGACACGCCTCCCACGCAGGTCAAATTGGTGGAATCTGTGGTGGAAGATTTACCTGCAGTTCCTGTGCGGATCACTTGGAGATGATTTTTCTCACAGTTGAATGATTTATTTTAAATATTTTGGCAGTCTTTTAAATCCCTTGCCAGACTCCTGAGCATCTGCAACCTTTTCTCTGAAGACCTCAGAGAGCTGTACGACACCGGACCTCCAAACTTTAAATAAAAAAGTTCTGCCTGTGATTTCAACAGGATGGAGAAAAGAGAAATCCAAAAAGTTACACATTGCTTGTCAAGTTGCTAAAATTTTATACTAGTTATTCAAAGTAAGTAAATACATATGCTGTGTTGTATTTTAACTGTAATATTTTCAAATATTACTGAATATAATAGGAGTGTCCAGTGGATGTGTAATAAGGCTATAAAGATTTAATGGTGCCTGGATTTCACTGTAAGCAGCCAGCTTGGATTACACAAACACGCTGAATAAATATCCGATTCCTTCATAAATATTTGGAAAACCTTTATTGAATGTTTTAGATACCTGCATTATTTACTCTGGCTCCCTCTTCTCCTCTTTTATTGGCTCCATGTTTCTTTGTGGCACATTACCCCCAGCTGTCAATTTGCATTGACACTCCCCGCTGCATAGATAGTGTATAGTGCCTCTTGTGTTCTTGTGGTGTGTGAAGAGGAGAACACAAGAGCTAAACAAAACAGTTAATTACTCTTCAAATATAAGAATTAGACACAAGATTAGATCAGATATATTATCAGTATTTGCCTCCTGAGTTCCAGTGTCATTAGAAAAATCCACCAGTTTCCCCTCAATGCTGATCGAAAGCATCCACCCTGCGTGTGTCCTTGAGTAACACCTTGAACAACTCTCCCTGCAATCAGACCTCCCAAGAGGAGGGCATTTGTAACAGGAAATTCCAATGCAGGGAAACTAACTGACCATTATTATACTTTCATAGGAAAATGTTCTGTGTCAGCAGGCATAATTATCTGACCTACAAAATTTTATGGCTAAAGGAAACAGTTAATGTTTCAAGCCAGTGACATAGTGAGAACACACGTCCTCGCTCCAAGTGACAGTTGGAGTCCTCGTCCCATCGTCTGACACTAAATATTGTCGTTGACAGGGCACCAAACTCCTGGTAAAGTGAATTTGCCTCGTCTGCTAATTATGACAGGCTGCTCAAATGCCCACATTTTCAAACTGAAGTATTGCCATGTAGTGATTTTTCCACATCTCCCCTTAAGCTGGATATAGATCACGCCTGAGGACAGATCCATCCAGCCCTGCTGTCAGCTTGGCTGACTTGACAAACAAACATCCAGTGTGTCAAAACTCCCAACTGCGAAGGGCTTCTGAGAGCACAGTTTACACTTGCTAGCCCGGTGGTCTGGCTTTATGAGCAATGGTTAGTGTCATACACACACACACATTCACACATACAAGCCTGAAGACTCATTCAAGACCCAGAGGGCCGTGAAAGCAAAGAATGGATGATGCAACACCTCTTTGCTTTCATTGTGTTTATCAAAGAGATGACCTTACATGACTGGGGCCACAAGGTTATATATGTTTTCTACCAGAGGCTGACACCTAAGTTGTCCTTAATTGTTAGAAAAAAAAGTACGTGTGTTGAACATGTGCGTGTATGCATGTATCCAAGCATCCTGCACCTCTCCCTCTTTCACCGCAAGGCAGCTGCGTCAACACTCACCTCCCAGCACACCCTCTCACGTCAGAGTGTGTGTCAGAGAGTCAGAGAAATGGACTGTGTCTATGCTGCAGCAATTGAACAAAAGAGGAAGGAGGTGGTCTCCTGAGAAACCTGAGGAGGAAAGAGAAGAAGACAAGAGGCTGAGAAGTGGGGGGTGGAGGGGGGGAGGAGAGATAGATATGAAGGGAGACTGAGGGGTCAGATCTGAGAGAAAGTAGAGTGAGACATCTGGAAAAGAGAAAGAGTCACTGAGACGAGGAGGAAATTACAGCTGCCCAACAATGATTCATTGGGGAAAATTCTCTTCTACATCTCCCTCTCCTCCCTTTCGTCCTCCAACCTCTCTACCTAACCCTCTAACCTCTCGCTCTGTCCTACTCCCAACCCTTGATGATTGATAGCGATGTGAAAAACACATTCTAAACATTTGTATCTTCACATGTCCTGTTCATAAAACAATAACAAGATGTACATTGATGGATACTTTGATACTGATGCTCCCCATTTTCTCTCCTTAGGGATCTGAGTATGAACAACATCAGCGAGATCCAGCCAAGAGCCTTTCACCGGCTGCACTTGTTATCAGAACTGTGAGTACAAAACTCTCTAAGTTAATGAACCTCCATTGTCACAACTAACAAATGACAAGAAACAGTAATTCCCCTGAACTGCTGATATGTGCAGACCTCAGTGACGGGGTTGACGATTCTGGCCTGCCTCTGATCTCTCCTACCAAGAAACTGCCTGCGGCAATATGCAAGTAGATCCTGGGATGGCTGTGCAAAAGAGGGAACCGACGGGAACCCGATATTCACTCAGAGAGTGAATATATGGTCCTTAAAGTATTTACAGAGCAGGTTCTGTGGTCAGCATCCAAGCCGCTGCTTTCTTGCCCTCCTTGACTTTGTTTCAGCTGGACAGCTCAGCAGGAGCAGCACACACGCAGACACAAGGCCTCGCCAAGACAAACACACAAACTATAGGACAACTTAAGGACAGCCCTGGAAAAAACAGAAAATACACAAAGATTTACATTGGTCTTTTTTTATAGAATTAAGTATGGGTACTGCTGGGTATCATTACAATGTTTTGATATAAATGCCATAACACCAAATTTTTAATATACTTTTCTTGGCTGGTGACAAATATAATTTTATTTGACAAAATAAAACTAAGTAAATAGTATTTAACGCTACAAGAGATATCCCTCCAGAAAAACTCTCGACTTCTATACCGTGTGCTACAGATACAATTTGGTCAGTGCTTCACAAAGTAGACAGTATCGGTTTCATTCTCACAGGGCCGATGAAAGAATACACTGCGTAGCAAATTTGCAGAAGTTTTCGAACACATTCTCAGTCAACCTCGCTGATATCTGATCTGACCACTCAGCAGAATTCAGTTAAGTCTCGGTTTGACAAAAGCTGCCCACAAATTTGCCCTCGGGGTGTGAATGTGTGTGTAAGTGTGTAGTGTGCGGTAATTCACGGGGGCTTGTGCGTGTGTGTGTGAGCGAGTGTGTGTGTCAGCCTTCACATGATTATTTTTACTTCTGAATCCTGCACTGTGTGTGTCGGTGTTGGGTGTTTGAACAGTCCGCTGTTTTCTTTGCTAATTCTTGCAGCTGCAGCCTGTGAGGCATGAGCTAATGATGATGAAAGTAAAAGGTTAGCTGCATAACCACTCACCACTTCACTTTGAGTCACGGTCAAACTGCATCTGAACAGCAGAACGAAGGCGAGCAATGAAACTTTGTGACACCTTCAAATTGGGATATTGAATTCAAGACTTTGATTTACTGCAGTTTATTAAATTTGCTGATCTGAACTTTTGCTGTCATAAAAACGATAAAGGTCAGATATTGCTGCTGGTGTAATAATGAGAACCACACAGCACAGAGTGATGCTGAATACTGAGGCTGACGTTTGCCTGCTTTGGGGAAAACAGGGGTGGGGGTCTTGGATGCGGCTCCACCTGTGGTGCATGTCCAGAGACAACCCTCCCAGTGTTTTACAGCCCCGTTGATCTTGCTCCGTCTGCATCGCTCTCAAGTTCTGACACTTTATGGAGATCCTCTTTTGCTTTGTAATTCTTCCAAGGAGGATGTTCCTGCCCTGAAGCCAATTTCTGGAGCCTGCTGACCATTTCTGGAGATGTGCTGGGATGATGATAACATCCCAAGGCAGGGAAAAGCACATTTTTGACATCCACTTCTGTCTAGAGGGCTTAGGGAGATGAAGCATAGCAGGTTATGGTAAACAGATTATAATTACAACAACTTATAGCGCTTAGAAAAACAAGCCAAGGCTCTAAACACAAACACGGTCGGGTTGAGAGAGACAGCTTTTGATGTGGGTCTACAGCACTGGTTGGTAGCACAGGGAGAGGCAAGGGCCAGGCATGTTGTGACTGGTAGAGTGATAAATTGTTTGATGTTGGGCTCTACCTCACTGCCTGCCCTCCCTCTCTCACGCTGTCTCTTTGCCTTCCACTTCATTTCTACAGCCCCCCATCTCCATTTTACTGCAGGCTATCGCAAGCTGTACTCACTGCCTTTGATAGTTTTCCGACTTTTTTCCCCCTTTGGGCACTTTCCACGTTCTTACAAACCAAAACAAATCTGTTCATGGCAAGAAGTCCAACTTTCATCCTCCATGAAGCCCCATGAGTATCCCTGGAAAGCGCTGCTCTTAAACGTAAATTAGTATCATTCAGCTTTTTGTCTGTATGAGTTCTCACCTCTATAGCATCAAAGTGCAAGCAGCTAATCCCTTTGAACCTCAAGTGAGATGATTAAATTAATACACAAAGCAGGTAGCAAGTCTCGCCGGGCTAAACCTCCCTTTGATATCACTTCGGCATTAATATTAATAATAAGATGTAAGTGTAATCACCCCTCCCTCCAGCTCTTTCTCTACGTCTAACTCCTTATTTCTAAACCTTACACTATTGATCTCAGATCCCTTTTATTAAGCCTTCATTTGACACTTTGATCAGTGAATTGCTTCTTAATTCGAACACAAAGCTGCACGCAACTGCCAGTCTGACGCAGCACGAAGAGAGGCGACTGAGAGGCAGACTGCACGTCTACGGGTTAATGAGAGGGCAGCGATGCCCACTGTCAGGTATAGACACCGGTTATTTATCTACCTGACAAATCAAAGACATCCCTTCTTTTCAGATGCTCCCCTCCTGTATCAAAGATGCACAACCTATGTCTGGTCAAATTGCAACCTGGAACCAGCAAAGGATGTTTTCGGGCAAAATTAACCCCTAAGAAGCTTCTCCTGAAAACCACTTTAGAAGGCGACAGTGCTTCCAGCCTGTCATCATTATTAAAGTCCACGCTCTTCATACCTCCAGAGATCACATTTCACTCTGCCTTTTACTTTTGACTCCCCTCGTAATCAGCCTTTTGGGTTGAGTCTCTCATACTCATCTTATCATTATCTGTAGCCATCAATCAGCTCCTAATTACAAAGCTAAAATGAGACAAATCAAAGTAGCTTGACAGGCGAAACGATCTGACTCCCGATCACTGCCGGCTTCGCCCCTTCTCACGTACATCATTGTAATCTTAAGTGAATGCGCACGTAATATGGCCCTATCTCCTATTATCAGCTAGAGTCAGAGTGCTCCCAGCCCGAGTATCACACATATGAAATCCAAATGTAGGAGGAAAGAAGTGGTGAGAGGAGACCAGTGCTGCCCTGCTTGTCTTTCTCTTGGTGATAAGATTGTCTGCTGATAGGCCAGCAGTATGACGTGGAGGAGGTTCAAGAGGTTACAATATTGGCCGCCTTGATGTTCCAGGTGCACCACACATCTGGGACTATCTAGGTCAATTAAAACTTTTCCTTTTAGTGTTGCCAACATTGTTTTTTTGTCTCTTTCTCTCTCCCAAAAACACAGCAACTCACACAGGCATGTCGATATTTTACTCCCGCGATTGCAGAGGTTAACGGCAGGTTAAGTACTTGACCCTCGGGCCGGACCTGCAGGTCAAGCATTTAACCAATCGCATTTCTACTGAGGGATGAAGGGTGTAAAAGGTCCTACTCTCACATGTACTTTAAGAAAACACCCACGCACAAATAGACCTGTTTATTCTCTTCATCTTCTTTCATCATAGACTGCTATCAACCACCCAGGCCCTGCTGCCAGTATCTCCACCTCAGATAGCATCCCCAAAAAACATGATGCCGTCTTTGTTCTTGAGGTCTTTTTTTCTGTCATTTTGTTTGTTATTTTGATGCAATAAGACACGGTGATACAGAGAATTATCAGCAGTCGGTATGCTTCAGTAAAGCTCCAGCTGATCAGCGCTGAAAGCAGGGTGGTCTCATTTTCGTTACTAGCGGCACTCCTCCCGTTTCGTTCCCATACATTTGAACTACACTGGCCTCTGCTATTTTACCTATGAATCATTTCAGTAGAGCTGAATTATGCTGAGGTGGAATTTTTATCTATGCAGCGCACGGGCCAAAAACAATTCGAACAATCCCCAAATCAAATTAAAAGAAAAAATAGTTGGAGCCACGATTTGACAAGAGCAAGGCGCCTTTCATTAAAATGAGATTGATGTGGAACGACTAGGAGGGTAAGTGTGGAACATTCACTCATACGTACAATCATTTACACACACGTACACACATAAATACACACACTGATATCATGGAAACAGTTGGTCAATGGCAACTGCCGGTGTTCTGTTGATGTCTATCAAGAACGTCTGAACATTTCTTTCCTTTTTCAATATCCATCTTCACTCTCGACATAATTATCCATTTGACAAATGAAGTCGGCAAAAAAAAAACATGATTCCACTCTAATGTTGTTCTGGCTCCAACGGTGCAGCTAATAGAGAAAGGCTGGGTTGGCAGTAGGATGTGCACATCATACCATGGCCTTAACTACAATGTTTGTTTTCTAGAACTTTAAATTGCTGGCGTTCCTCGTTCCCCCATAGAAAAGACATTTATTTCTTCAGTGCTACCTATATCTTTTTCCATCCAATGCATCTGTAACTAATCATTGTGTTTGAACGGGAACCAAAAGAAGCCACTTCGGGATCTTTTTAGAAATTGACTAAGATATATTTTACTAGTGTCAAGCCCTCAGCAAAGCCTACTGAAAGATTTACGTCTGAAAAAAGTTGCTATAATGCAACAGCAGAATCTGAAATGGTTTTTTGAGAGACAGCAAATGGGGACAAGCTTTTTTTTATTGCTTGAAAATCCAATATAAAGGCAAAACTGAACTCTTTTATCCTCAAATAAGAATGAATACTGGAATCTGTAAGGTCATAGAACCGCAGTCACTACAGATTAACTGTCTGTCATATGTCTTTCATTTTTTTGTGAAAGACACCATGTGGCGCAGTCGATGTCTGTTTGAATGAGATTTGACTGTGGTTTGAGAGGCATGACTAAATGGCACCACAATAGCTTGGATAACAATCAGTCTGCTCTGTATTCCAGTGGGTTGATGTGGTCGTGCATGTGTGTGGTTGTGCATGTGTGTGTGTTTGTTGATAAATATGAGCTCCATAAGTGTACTAAACGGAGCTGAGTGTGAGATTTGGCAGGCGTGGGCGGGGTTGTGCGGTTTGCCACTGCACAGTAATACGACAGAGACATGTTGACATGAGTATCAGATGTCAGGGGTAGTCTGCGGGGAGTCCTTGTCCATCAGGATGGTAGGAGTTTGGTAAAAGCCAGACAGCGATCTGTATCGATACATCAATATCCTGACGCTGAGGGTAAAACTTCACCAAGAGGCATAAAGCTGAAAATGTCATGTAAATGTCACCTGTAGAGCAATAATGTGAGATGGAGGAGGGTGCCAATGGCCCACTTTTAACTTGTGTGTGTGTGTGTGTGTGTGTGTGTGTGTGTGTGTTTAATAAAAGTGGGTGGTCTTGAGCTGTGAAGACCAAATCTGTGTTTAAACTGTGCTTCCAGCATGTGACCTTGAGAGTTACTCCGCTGGACTGAATGTTATTTATTTGGACATCTTATACACAATCACAAATGACCATTAGGTGCTGTGTTTGATAAACAAACTGATTGGATTGCTTGTGTGAATGTGTGTGGTTTCTCTCCCTTCGCTGTCCTCAAGGCCCCTTCGGACGGAGCCCAATTTACCTCAAGGACACGGAAATTAGTGCGCGCATTCACACCGCGCACACATGTGTTTGTGTGCGCATATATACACCTTACTATACACATACGCACACATAAACACGCTCACATGCACATGTATACTTACGCGCTGCACTTGTTGACCCAGTCTCATTCAATTCAGTCTTTACTCACTCATCAGAGCTCCCAGGACTGGTTAAGGTTTCAGCATGTGTTTTGGGCCAATAGCAACCACACTGAGGGGAACAGAATATTGTTATTTGCATACTGCCCGACCAGTAACCCCAAAGCAGTAACTCTATGATGAAGTCATATCACAGCTTAATCCAAGAACGTTAAATAAAGTAAACTTTGCTTATGAGAGTTTCTACTTTAATATTTCGCTGTTTTTTTCTTTGATGTTTCTCCCCTAGGCGTATCTCAGGGAATCAGCTGAGGTATATCTCAGGCCACGCTCTCCAAGGTCTCCACAACCTCAAAGTTCTGTAAGTAACCAATTCCTCCATCTCACCTACGCCACTCAGGTGGTGTAGTCCTCATCCCAATCCAACCATCATGGGTTGTTCCACTCCAGCCTTTCATAAGGGGCAGGATTGAGTTTTCCTCCTGCCTTGAATAAAACACACAGGCTATGCATCATTAAGTGCAGTTAAAGTTTATAGGTTTGGGGGGTGGGAGTTGTGGGGTGAGGAGGGGGACCTGCCCTGCTTGCAGCTCCTTCATTCCTAAACAAGCCCCATTTCATTTCTGAGCATACACACACACACATACATACACACCCTCACAGGTGTAATGCAAGGACCTCCCAGTCACACCACCCACCGAGATTACAGCAAGTGACAAAGCATTCACTTCAGAACGTCATTCAAAGCGGCTCTCTTAACACCCCATTTCTCACACTGTGTTCATAGCCTTATGATCCATGGCCACCAACTGTTAGCGCCGCCATGAAGTATTAAATCACAAAAAAGCGCAAAGCAGCCATAAAACCCATAGTACCTTCATACTTATGAGTGCGGCAACTAATGAGTTGTGGCCGTATTTCTAGTGGGTGCAAGACAAGGGTTTTAAGGAGGCTTTCATGAGCATTGGCAAACAACTCGATTCCTTTTGGACCCTCGCTGAGAGAAGTTTGAGGAAAAAAATGCCACAGAATATAAACTCAGCTCGCGAACTGTGGTTTGTAATTTGAGGGAATCTAGGGAATTACCAAGCACACAAGTTGATCTTCTTTCACCTTGTGTTGTGAAATCACTGAGACAAAATGAGGTGAACCAGCCATGAATCCTTGGATATTATGTCACTGCAGCGGAAGGACACACATATCATAAATTCGTGCATGTCTGAAAGCATTCGTGCCACGCTCTCCAACACCATAGCAAACTTTGGAGGGTCTCTTTAACCTCAGAGCAGCTGAGCCATTGGTTTTCCTTTTTTAATATATTAGTGAAAGTCAGGCCATGTCAGACACAAATATACCGCTGACCTTGTGTAAGGTAACCGCAAAGTCCCTGCTGACTCTCAGACGCACACGCACACTCACACACTGAGGGTTATGAACCCAGAGTGTCGTACAGCGAAGCTCCCTGCGGAGGATTTTCTTTGAAACAGGAAAAGACTTAATTCAGTGTATTTATCATGGCATCATCCTCTCAGTGGAAACATTCCCCTGTTCCCTTCAGAGCAAAGCCGTACCTTTTTATTTTCCTTTGTATCAAATCAGTTATTGTATCTCACATAGATCTGTTGTGAAATACACTACATAATGAAAGCACATGACACATTGAGTTATGGAGATAAACACATGGAAGCAGAGGCATCAAGGGGATTATTCTATGATATAAATATTATCATAAGCTCAGATATTTAACTGTTATTACACAAGGCCTTTATTCAAAATGACAGACTGTTGTGGCACCGTGATGTCTCGATAAAGGTTTAACGGCGCTGCTGTGCGACGCTGCCTTGTGAGCTAATTTCAGTCGACTGGCCAAGATAAAAACTTTGAGCGAGAGAAAGATAGAGAAACCAAGGGAGGGTGAGGAAAGAGAGAGGGCTATTGTTTGCTCCCCACTTCCTCCTCGTTTTTGCTCCATTCTTCTGAGAATGACATCAGCAGCCCACCCAAGGAGGTTGACGGAGGTTCTCTTTCTCTTTTCCTCTACATTCACTCTCTGCTTCTCTTCAAGCTTTCCCTCGTCCTTTCCTTATTGTGTCAGATTTCGCTCACTATGAAATGATTTGTTCTGCTTGAGCCACACACACTAAATCATCTCAGATACCTGTAACTGAGTAATCTGTGTGTGCCTTATAGGATGCTACAAAACAACCAGCTGGAGAGACTTCCTGATGATGCTCCATGGGACCTACCCAACCTCCTGTCCTTGTGAGTCTCCCGCTTATGCACATACACACAGTAATCACGCTACACTTCCTCATCCAGCAAGGAATGAAACATCCCCTGGCCACCCACACATCTCAGCCCTGACCGCAATCCAGGTATAGAGTACCACTGACAAATTACAGACCATACCCCGGCGCTGGCTGCAACAGTTCTGTGTTCGGCGCTGTAATGCCTGACGGTAGGAGTCACAACATGATTGTGTCAGTGCAGTTCATGGTAGCATCTGGAAGCCATGAGGGAAACAGCAGACACTGCAGGCCAGGGAGAGCATCTCCAATGAGCTGTGAAACAACCCCATTTTCCATCAATTCCCCCTCTCTTCCTCCTCTCCTCCTCCGCTCTTCTCCCACCACCCACACCGCTATCCCCCCGGCTAATGAGAGTGTTTGGTGGCTTAATTGTCTAATCTGTGGGGTCAGCGAATGTGTGTGTGTGTGCGCGCATGCATGTGGACCACCTCATCTGTAATTCCTCACCCCTTCCCAGCTCTCCTAACTCCGTACCACACACGTAACACTGTGTTCTCTGCTTTCCAAATTAATAATTCTTTGTAAATATCCATAAAGCTGCTTCCTTCATCTCAGACACAGACACACACTCAGATTGCTTTGAGTTGTAACATAGGAGGGGTGCGCACATGTAAGTCCTCTACCACCTACAGCGTTTTCCTCGTCTGCTATGAAACAGGCCTGCTCTCCCTCAATACAGTCACTGAGCCTGTGCACACACACACACACAGACACACACATCTGTACTATAGCACTGTACATACAGGCAGGCGCTTTAACTCAGGCTGTCGTTGTCTGAGCTGATGCATGTCTGAATTAACATTTTGTTGTCATGATGATGTCTGTCTTCAGTGTATGAGTGGATGTGTGAGAACAAACATGTGTGGTCTACTCTGAATATCTTCACATAGAGATTGTCTCAAGTAATGAACACACACACATAGACACACAGAGCCAGTGTATAAAGACGCACCTTGTCATTATAGTAATGATAAGCTCAGCGGAGAAAGATTACTGGAAAGGCTTTAGAGAGTGAAGCTTGTCGGCGCCTCTCACTGACATAAAACACACCAGGTAAAAAGAAGGAAGAAGAGACACCAACTGAGTCAGCACATGGATTTTAGATTGGTGTACCTGTTTAAAGGAGGCTTTTTTTTCTTTTTTTTTTTTTGAATACACCATGACTTAATCTCAACAAGAATTCTGTCCCACCATTTAAAGTGGATAATTACACCATACGGTGTGAGTGTTGTTGTCTAGTTTGGTGCCATCATAAGCAGACAGGCGTGTTTTGGGTCCCAATCATCCCAACCCGCAGGTTAAGCAGCGTAAGCAACCACTGATGAGTTTCACAAGCAGCTTCAAGTCAGCGTAACCCTGTTTTTAGAGATTTGACTCAACAGCGGTGAAACGTGCTCCTCCAAGTTCCTCTTTGTATAAAGTTCTGGCCATCTGGAGAATTGATCCAGCGGAAGCAGTTCCCCAGATCTCCTGGATCATTTAAGAGGCTTCTTTTTTTTGCTGTTTCTGTCTCTACTTCTCATTCCGGTATTCGTACGTCAAACTTTGATGTGATGAACAGGAAATAGTCGACTTTATTGGCTCCTCTGGAACATTCCTGGTTCCGTCTAGACCTTCTAGAGACCTGGCAGGTCCACCCAGAGGAGCAATTATTATTTTGCTCTGGAGAATGACCCAGAAAGCTGAATCGCCTTCCGTAGCTTTCATCCTGTGATTCGGGTCAGGGACAAACCATGTCCACAGGATGGCCGAGGACAATGTTTAGCGCAGTAAAAGAAAATGTGTGTTCAGGAAGGAGGCACAATAAAAATGTGTTGAAGCTGTTTGTTTGTGCACTTACACACATTCATGAGTATTTACGTGTGTGCTGAAGTATGCGTGTATGCTCTCTGTGCGCTTGTGTGTCAGCATCTGCCAGTGTATACAATTGCTCCTCTGATGGAAAATTTCCCTGGGGGAGAAAAGTGTAGAGTTCAGAGTTCAAGTTCAGATTTCGCTTTGATGATGCTTTTTGTTTGGCGACGCCTCAGAGGGGTAAAGCTGCATCGCGAGAATCAGAGAACCTCGGTGGAAGATTGATAAGGGAGGATGTTTGAAAGACTAACAAGAGTTAAGGACTGAGATGTAGAGGCGTTCACGGCGGCTGGGACTGCACCAATGAAGATGCACGAAACAAAATGCGAGTTTGAGAGAGGCCAGAGGGAGGAAACGGAGATTAATGAATGAGTGTGAAGGGCCAAAGAAAGAAGAATAGCAGGAGGAAGTGGTCTCAGCTTGTCAACTCTGCCCCGAGGGGATCATTCATCACTATCAACATTGTGTATGCATGTGTGTATTTACGTGGGGTGTGCATCCACACTCGTTGGCACCGAGGGAGAGAGAGGGGACAAAGGTTTGTTAGGATTTTGCACAGCTGAAGAGATGAAAGTGTCTGTGTGAGAGCACATGTGTGAGTGTCCACTGTCATAACTTCATTAGCTGAAAGAAGCTGTGTTTGTGTCTGAGTGGTGGAAACGTCAGGGACTGAAAGCGACAGCTCGACTCCAGTGGAAAGAGATGAAGGGGGGAGGAAGAGCTGAAGATGCATCTTTAACTGTTCCTCCCTTCTTCTGCCTTTTCCTTTTTCCAGACACTGAAAAAAGCTTTACACAACATAAATAAAGTGAGAACGAATAAAACAGGCCTACCACAATCTTTCCTAAATTTCTGTGTCGGTGTTTTTCTCATCTTACATTTCATACATGTCTGTGCTGGTAAAGCTTGACATGGCTTATTTAGCATGGGAATAAATCATAATGAGCAAGTTCTAAGAAGCTGCAGCGAAGATTAAAGAAGGAGAATAAAAGACGTGTAATTCTCATAATAACCTTCCTGTAAGCCAAAGTGTTTCAGTGCCGTCACACACAACCACTAATGCACACATAAGCACAGATACGCATGCACGTAAGCAAACATACTGTACTCAGACTCGGTGATTACCTCGCTAAGCTCAGTTCCTCTCACCCTGCAGGCGTCTCGATGCTAACTTGCTGTCTGAGGTTCCGGCTGAGGCCTTTAGAGGTGTTCGCTCCCTCAGACATCTGTGGTTGGATGACAACTCCCTAACAGAGATCCCAGTGATGGCCCTCGACTCTCTGCCCTCCCTGCAGGCCATGACGCTGGCCCTCAACCAGATCACACACATCCCCGATTACGCCTTCACCAACCTCTCTGCCCTTGTCGTACTGTAAGTGACGTCTTGATGTGTTTACTTAAGACTCTCCTGGGTCTGGGTTTCTCAGCTTACCGGAGAAATTATTTGTTCCGCTGACTTACTAGAACAGGGCGGTGATGATTGCAGTGTGGAAACGTTTTTGCGAATGTAATTTCTGATTTGTTGAAAAATATTTGTGGCCTTTTTCCAGGCATCTCCATAACAACCACATCCAGAGCATGGGCTCGAGATGCTTTGAAGGTTTGCACAGTCTGGAGACACTGTGAGTATCTGGCTCTCTCTGACACACACACACACACACACACACACACACACTCAAACATGCTTTTGGACAGTGCCTACTATTCAAAATTATACATAGGACATTTTTGTAATCTTACACATACACAAACTCATGCACGCACCCTGAAGTGATTTCATTTCATCGGCCTAAATGAGTACCTCCTTGTTTCCCCTAAACACTGATGCAGACTGTGTGATGACAAAGCATCAGCAAGTATCAACATTCATTTGGTATGGTAGTGTTTACAGCAATCACACTGCCTTACAATAACCCTAAGATATATGAAGCACTCCCTGAAATATAACCTCAAAGAGGTAACGCAACCAAGAGCCATCAATTTACTTCCATTGTGTGCCTGACTACGGCCTTGTTTTTCTGTGTGTGTAAAGGCGGTTTGTGTTACTTGGACCACTTGAAAATAATGTGTTTTTATTAATCATATGTAACAAGTGTGCCAAAGAATAATGAAGTGTAGCGCAAAATTGTAAAGTCATAATGATTAATGTCCTGGTAATTTTAGCAGGTGCTTGAATGTTTCTCAAAACCACAACCAACAAATGAACGACAGGAATGTGAAGATGAAAAGATCCTCTTTGATTACTTTGAAGTATCATCAACAGATCCCTCTGTGCTTTGTATAAGTAATTGCTCAGTAGTGCGAAGGTCAAGTGTAGCACAGTGCGGCTACAGGGGAGGGTTTTTTTTGGAGTACGTGCTGTAGCTTCGATAACTAGATCCTCACCACACACCAATATGGAAACCACAGAAAACTGACACAGTCTTATGAAAGAGGTGGAGAAAGAAAGCGAGAGAAATGGAGACGGTTGCAACTCCTGCAGAATTCACGGTGGTCTGATGAAAACAGCGTTTCTGGCATGCTGCTTAACAACCTGTTGAAGTGTAAAAAATTATGCGTTCCTTTTTATGAGCGTGTGTGTGGGCACATGCACGTGTGTGTGTGCAGATAAGCGAGTGCTCCCTGCCTGTACAATCATAAGGCCGGCTTTACACTCAACTTAAAAGCCATTATCCATGCTGGGAAATGTGAGGAAACAGGGTGTAAGTCAGGGGAGCCATGGTTAAGAGGATGAAGGGAAACTAGAGAATGTGAAAAAGAGGGATGGAGCTCTCTGGACCAGAATAGTGTGTGTTAAAGTGTTTGGGCCGTCAGTGCTGAGGAGAGACAGATGATTCAGCGGGATAAGATGACAGGTGTCATTGACGTGGGGATTGCGCTGGTATGAGGGGTTAATCTCTCACAGCGGCCTTGCTTATGAGAAATACGAGAAACCATCTGCATCACCGCCACCCTCCCCAACCCCTAGTGCGTATTATAAAATCATTACTACGAAGAGCCGTCCAGGAGCCTGCTGGAAAAACGCAATAGCATATGCAAAGAAGAGGGAACAGACACAGACAGACAAACATTTCACAACAGCCACTGAAAAACACAGATACGTGTCTCGAAGCACTTCATCAAAGGCATTTGGATATTTGAATAGCATAAAAACAAATCCGCTTGAGCAGGATTTAGTGCTTTTCAATATCCTTTGATCTGAATGACTGAGAATCTTCAAAGACGGTGCATACGTGCACACATGCCCTGGCACATGTTTCAGAATGGCAAAGTGCATACTTGTACTGAAGCAAGGCTCTTCCACGCTCTCACAGAATATACTTCTTTACTACCCAAAAATACAGTAAGACCCCTTTTCCTGCCACCTGCATATCAACTGCGTCACCTATAGCAATGGCTGTTTTGGTACAGTGTTTCCTGAGGAAACTAATGAGCCAAAGACTTAAATAATCAGGTCAGAGCAGTAAAGGTCAGGGGTCACACCCCAACTTCACACAGCTGTCGGCCTCCCAGAGCAGAGAGGAAGTGGACGCACATTCTCACACACAAAAATGCAGAATATCACATTGGGATGAATTTCCATTGCAGAGATATAAAACCTCAGTGATGACTTTTTGTTTCATTATTATTTTTAATTGTGACTGTTTCTCTCGCAGGGATTTAAACTACAATGACCTGCAGGAGTTCCCTGTGGCCATCAGGACGCTGAGCAAACTTCAGGAACTGTGAGTACACGCACGTACGCACACACATACACAAACACACACCTGCCTGACATGACTATCATGGTTGTGTTATCCCAAGTAATCCAGTTAAGTGATTTTAATGTGGCACTCGGATACAATCTCTCTCGCCCTAAGCAGGTGCTGGCTACACACCCACGCAGCCGCTCACCCGCACGCACACACACACACACACACACACAACACACACACAAACCGTGTTTTCCCTCAGCTTCAGCAGATGTTCTGCAGTGTGCATATGTGTCACAGATACAGTGTATGTGTGCGTGTTTACATCTCATGTATCCAAAAATGTTTTTCAGCTGTGCAACGGCAGGTGCAACATGAGGACATACGACTTTGCCTCTCTCACTCACAAGCACACTCTGTCGCTCGTCCAAACACAAACACACACAAAATCAGAAACACATTGATGGACTGCCTGACTAACAGTATGTTTTTATATTTGCAGGGGCTTCCATAACAACAATATCAAAGCCATCCCCGAGAGGGCCTTTGTGGGAAACCCTCAGCTCCAAACCATGTGAGTTTAATGCTTATCCCCAATGCTGCAATGTGCACATATTAGATAAACACATGTTAACATTATGTACTGCACAACTCATTTCCAAAAACAATTTAATCAGCATATGTCTAAATCCATTTTTTCTTTTTTCTTAGTCATTTCTATGAGAACCCCATCCAGTTTGTGGGAAAATCCGCTTTCCAGTTCTTACCTAAGCTGCATACGCTGTAAGTATGCGGTCAGTACAAACCATTCCAGTGAGTTAGCCCAAACACTGTTTAAATCATCCTCTGTCCCTCGCAGTGAGAGTTGAGTGGACATGTGTAATGGCCTACTGAATGATGTTGTGTTAGCGTATTGCTGTGCTGTGTGCTGATGTGGTGAGGGAGAGTGTGTTGTAAGAACATGTTGAATGGTGTGACTTATGATGTCTAGTGAGACAGCCAAAACAGCCTGTGTTGATGTTGGAGGAAAAGTTTGATGGCTGAAATGAGCTGTTAGACAAGGTCTGTGTGCACGCATGTGTGTGTGAACGAAAAAGGGGAGTGGGGTGGGGGGAGAAAGAGAAGGAAAGAGAAATAGAGTTGTATGACGCTTTTTTCCTTGTTTGACTGCAGTTCCCTGAACGGGGCAACCCAGATTCAAGACTTTCCCGATCTGAAAGGAACCACCAGCCTGGAAATTTTGTGAGTGTCTCCACTTTAAACACACATACATGCACCAAACGGTATTATCTCACTGAGTAACCACATGCAATTTGCAATAACAAATGATAAAAGGCACTGAGGTTGAGGGTGGGAGATAAGACTCAACACATAACAAGCTGAAAAAAAAAGAGAGAATGTGTGTGTTTTAGGATTCTAGGAGAGATGGGGAATGAACAGGAGACTCAGAGAAGGATAGGGAGGGGTAGGCTAGTTATGCCAGCCACTGACAGGTTTGGCGAACCTACACAGCTGCCTGTCTGACCAAGTTAGACTCAAAGGACTGGGGGATCCTTTCGCTTGCTTGCACTTCAACAATGATCAGAGGATCCTCTTTTTCGCTATAGGACGCTGACTCGGGCCGGTCTCTCAGCTCTCCCTCTGGATCTATGTGAGCAGCTGCCTCGACTCAGAGTGCTGTGAGTACACACACACACACACACACACGGGGTGGGAGAGGGGAGAGGTACAAATACTGATACACAAAACCCAACTGCGGAGAGTTGTGCCCCAAAGCAATCACTCATACAATCACTCCGCTATGAAATCCAATCACTTCATCCCCCTCCTCACGCAAAAAAAAAAAAAAAAAAAAAAGTGTCCT
>OOFC01018125.1:73721-96032 GCA_900323345.1 Pseudochromis fuscus
AAAAAAAAAAAAAAAAAAAAAAAAAAAAATTGTCCTGGTGTATTGCCTTCCTCACTGAGCCGACAACCAAATAATAATCCTGTCACCCCCATAATTTCCCACACTATAAATCCACAGCTGGTCGGTGTGTTTATGTGTACTTTGTGTGAGTGTGTTTGCTTTGTGTACTGCTGTAGGGAGCTATCGTACAACCAGATAGAGGATCTGCCCAGCTTTTACCACTGCTCTGCACTGCAAGAGATGTGAGTACTTTTACTGCCAAGAAAATCACACACACGAGCTTCATGTGCAACATTTGTATCTGTTTACCTCTGCACATTTTGCAATGTATATATGTGAGTATTTTTTTTTCTCCCTAACAGAGGACTTCAACATAATCAAATCAGGAGGATAGAGTCGAGCACCTTCCAGCAGCTCACCTCTCTAAGAGCACTGTGAGTTTTTCTTTCAATATTCAGTGTTTGGATCAGTGTTTCCTAACCTTGGGGTCACAACTTATATAGAAAATGGTCAACAACAATACAAATATCCTGTATAAAATCTGCTTCACTGCTGAACATTTTCTCTTGTAAAATACCACAAAGTTTAACCTCATTGCAGTTCTAAAAATATCAAATTGAGGGAAAAATCACTCACAGTATGATGAGGTGTCATGGCCAAGAATACTGGGAAGCACTGGCTAAGATCAAACTATGTAGACTGATGACATATTACTGACATCTAGTGGTGATACACAACACTTTGAAACAGGAAACTAGGTGCGCAATTGTAATTCCTTTCAGTCTGTTTCTTTGTACTCTGATCCTTTTATGTTTTTCTGTCAGTGATCTGAGCTGGAACATGATCGAGTGGATCCACACGAACTCCTTTGCCTCGCTTCACTCTTTGATCAAACTGTGAGTAAACACAGATACAAAGCAGTCGCTAAGGTTCTTCCACCTTTCATCTGGTCCTTCAGCAGTGTCACTCTTCTCCCCTAAAAAGGCATGCCAAAATTGTGTATTTTTAATTGAAGTTTAGCGCTGTGTCAGAGCCTAGGGCTTACACAAACACTGCATGCTTGACTGTGTGCTACAGCAAACCTATCATCTTTGGCTGAGTCTGCAGAGAACACTGAAATGCGTTTATTGCTTGACAAAAAAAAAAAAACAGACCTGTGTGGCCAGAAGCCTCTTCTCAGGTCATGCCAATATGAAATTGCCTCATTGTGTGAGGAGTGCTTGAAGTTTGCCTAGCTAAACAAGCAGATACTCTACATCTGACAGGAATAATTATCTAGAGGGGGAACCTGATAGAGATCCTTGTCTGAACAGTTTAAGTATCTAAGAGACGAAGCCTTTTTGTTACCATAGATGACCCTCTCAAGTATCTGAAATAACAACACATTTTGAAAACATCGGTGTGGCCTGATCTGACACCCATCACCTCTGGTTTCTTACTCCATGTATTTCTTTATTTCAGGGACCTGACTGAGAACCGACTCAGCTCAGTGCCAGTTGCAGGTTTGGGAGGTCTCACCCATCTGAAGCTGAGGGGGAACACAGAGTTATACGAAGCCTTCAGCCCAGATCACTTCCCCCACATGAGGTAACATACAAATGCACAATCCAGAATTATTCATCCCTCCATCTTCTATACCGATAAGTCCATCAGGGTCACAGTGGCAATAGGTCAAGCAGGGACTCCCAGACATCCCAGTTTCCTGCATCCACCATTCAGATCCTCCTGAATGGCTGAAGTCCTCACCCTACCACATAGGGTGATTTCAGCACTTGTATCCATGACCTTATTGTTTTGGTAAATACCCAAACTTTATGACCCGAGGTGAGGGTAGAGATGTAGACTGGTAAATAGTGACCTTTGCCTTACGGCTCAGCTTTCTTAAAGCATTAATGAATCATTTGCTGTTTTGTTATGTAATCTGCTCTTCAGTATTTAATTGTTTCATATTTTGCTTTCTCAATAAAACCTGATGAAAGATGAAAACATACAAGGAGCACATCTGTGTGATTACCGATGCAGGTGTGTATCCTGTGGCTGTGAGGAACAATGCATCCCTTTCCCTACCTTTAAATTATCCATCCTTTCACAGTTTTCTAATATCACAGATTTACCAAAAAGCAGCCAAATCTGACAATTGACTAATTACAGTGTACCCCCGCAAGCCATTCCTGAGCTGAATTTCAACAATGAGGGAGCATTTGTTAGCAGCGTGTTAATTCTTGTTACAAAGATCCCTGAAGGCCTGAAAAGGTGCAGCAAAGCGAAAACCGAGAGCGAGTTTCAAAGACGTTGTCGGCATTACTGTAGAACATCATCCAAAATTGAACTACTGGCAGGGAATGATTTCAAAGGCACTATCTGAGTACAGTAAATGTTTGTTGACATAATATTTCTGTGTCTAGTTACAGAATAGATTTTCTTAAAAAAAAAAAAGCATGTCCTCAAACAGTTTCACAGATTAACAGTCTGTTTGCTGTAATTATTCCCTCACTTTGCATTTTAGTTAACTGCAAGATATCGGTTTCTCATGTGGTTCCAGCATAAATCAGCATCCATAGTGCTTGCTGTGTGAAGCTTTGAAGAGAGCATGTTGGAAAGTTAGTGAAGTTTTACAAAGAAAGGGTTGTGGATTTTGACAAAATCACTTGAAAGCACATTAAAAAGCCAGTACAAACACAAGGATTTAAAATGTGTTTTAATGACAAATAGCTGTTTAAATTTAAACTTATTGTTTTGGTGCTACAGAAAGAAAAACATAAGCATTTGAAGTTGCTTTGAAACTAAAGTCCCAGAAAGTCACGTTGATAATGGTCAGAATAAAAAGAGACATCAATCCAGCCTCACACTTTTGTCACTAATTTCTTGTGCTTTTGTTTTATACCATCTGTTGTGGTGTTCTGCTTTTCTCTATTGTAACTACTGTTCCCATGTGTTTGCTACAGGGTAATAGAGATGCCTTACGCCTACCAGTGCTGTGTATATGGTTCCTGTGATAGCTACAAGCCAGCCAGTCAGTGGGACACAGAGCAGAGCAGCACCAACGAAGACCTACACAAAAGGACTGTAGCCATGTACCCCATCCATGCTGACACACACTGTAAGGCCGTACACACTAACAATATCTGTGATATCACACATGGCACACATCCAGGACATAACAGATAGAAATCTGATTCCTATATGTCTGTACTTTGAGTTTCAAGTTGTTTGAAACATGTCAGAGCTTCACTGAAACCGCAATTACCTGGCACCTGACACGCATTTACACTTCAATGTTCACCCGTCCGTGCATTCCTGCGGCTGGCATGAAATGTAAACGCAAATAAATCAAAATTAAGTTGAAATTAAAACCATTAGATGTACACCATCAGGAGAGAACAATAACAAAAGATGATTACACCATGACATATCGCTGATTAGAATTTATTCAACTTTAATTGTTATGAAAACATGTCATGATAATCAAGTTTCATGCTTGTGCCAATTACCTGCAACAGAATGTTAGATAATAATAATTTCTATTACAACAATGCCCTGCAGCTAGCGCCACGCATCATCTACCATGCATATACTGTGTCTACACATGCAGAGTAAACTGCACATAAACCAAGTAGAACCTTCACAGCAAAGTGGTACAAAGGACTTCGTAATTTTGACCGTAGGACTGCTTTCTTCCAGATGACCCTGACCTGGAGGAGTTCCAGCTCGAAATAGAAGAATCCAAACTGCAGACCAGTGTCCAATGCACACCCACGCCTGGTAATTACACCTTAGGGCAAAGTGAGACAGCAGATTTGCCGATTGCACATTGTTACATTTTCAGCTAACGACTTGTGTTTGTGGTGTTGTAGGTCCCTTCCGTCCCTGTGACTCTCTGCTGGGCAGCTGGCTAGTTCGTGTTGGCTTGTGGTCCATCTCTCTGGTGTCTCTGCTGGGGAACTCCATCCTGCTTCTGTCCCTCTTTGGCTCGCCCGGCTACCTGTCGCCACTTCGCTTCACCGTGGCTTGCATGGGTGCTTCCAATCTGCTGACGGGTGTGTGCACATGCACCCTGGCCCTTGTGGACGCACTTACGCTGGGAGAATTCGGTCACCACGGAGCCCGCTGGGAGGGGGGCCCCGGTTGTCAGGCGACAGGATGGGTCTGGGTGTTTGCGTCTGAGGCGAGTGTATTGCTGCTGACTCTGGCGGCGGTGCAGTGTGGCGTGAGCGTGACATGCGCCCGCGCCTATGGTAAATCCCCATCCCTTGGAAGTGTACGCACCTGTGCTCTTTTCTGCCTCACTCTTTCCCTCACACTGGCTTCCCTCCCACTGGTGGGAGTTGGGGAGTATGGATCCTCTCCTTTCTGCCTTCCCTCACCCCTGCCACCCCCATCCTCTCGACTGCCATCATCCCTCGGTTTTCCCTTGGCACTCATTATGATGAACACTCTGTGTTTGCTTATAGTTACAGGCTCATACATCCGCCTTTACTGGGAGTTACTTAGAGGGGAGTGCGAGGGCCTGTGGGACTGTGCTATGATCAAACATGTTGCCTGGCTAATATTCACCAATGGCCTCCTGTATGTCCCGGTAGCTTTCCTCTCCCTTTGTTCCCTTCTGGGTCTCCTCTCTCTGGGGGAAGAGGTGCTAAAATCAGTCCTCCTCCTTCTCCAGCCCTTGCCTGCTTGCCTCAACCCTCTCCTCTTCCTCCTTTTCACAAGAGACCACTCTCAGTTTTTCTTCTGGCCTCGCCCCAAAGTGCGTCCACAGCTGCGCCGGGACCGTACACTGGACTCATTGGTTTCTGTGGAGACAGAGAAGAGCTCCTGCTCTGACTCCTCAACACAGGTGTCACTCACTGATGTGGACGCCATGTACAGTGGGGGGTCTTCACTCCAGCACCGACTGGATCCAGTCAGATTTTCCCACTGCTCCTCCACTTCCTCGGTTCCTCTCATCCCTTGCCAAATACCCACTCCCACTGCCAGAGATAGAGAGAGGGTGACAGAATGAGGGTGCCTAAGCGACGATGAATGTCTGGAGAGTTTGGATCAAGATGTGATTCACAACACTTGCCCTCTGTATCACTCTGCCATGACTTCCTCTCTCACCACTCACCCATGAGCCTCCAAGCTAGCTGTCTGAAAAGCTGGGACACTATGGACATTCAAGGACCATCATCGTACCACAGCAGCAAGACCATCTCTGGGTTATCAGTCTTTAAGCTCCTCAGAATGAATCAAAACAGAAACTGTTGAGGATTATAGAGATGAGAAAACAACAAAGAGCCTCTAAAAATGGAGAGTGGGACTATAAGTTCCTTTCACAGAAAAACAAGACTTTTTAAGGACACGCCATTACTTTTCAAATAAAGGACAATTTCAGACACTATCCAGTGGACTGCGTCAATCATGAGCTTGAACAACAAAGAAAAAAACTCAAATAAAAGCTATGAAATCTAAGCATCAGACAAATCAGTGGTCTAGCCAAGAGGGGAGTTTAGGTAGCAGCAGTAGAATTTTAAGTGTAAATGTTTGTGCTGAAATGTGATCAAGAGGAATGAAACTTAGAAGTTACAGATTGTTTGGTTTTGTTAAGTGGAGTTTTTTTTTAATATAAATTCTATCCTATTGCTAAGGTCTGGTTCAAAAAGAGAATAAAGGGACTCATTGTCAGACACACCAGGTCATTTCACCAGTGTAAGCTAACATTCTCCATCTACAGAAATGTTACTGTCAGATACAACTGTTTAATACAATAGCTCTGGAATATGCAACTCGACCCAAACAGGAGAAAAGCAGTCATTCAGACTGAATGGGATGTAGCTATCTTTCTACAGACTTTAGAGTAGGCTTGAGATATGTACATACAATGTAACTACCTCTGAACTAGCATGGTATTGACTCACTACAGCCTTATGATGTTTGTCTCCCTTTTTATAAACAGCAAATATATAATTTTATATTATAAGAAATAAATCCTTAGTTTGTAAAAAAAAACAAAAAAAACAACTTGTACTATTTAGGATGTACATACTTTGTATACAACTGGTAAGCATATGATTGAATAAAATTATCATCTTCATACTGTATAAATATCAAGTACTCTGCTTATGCCACTATGCGGACACACACCTTAACACTACACAAGAAGTCAAGGGAATGTATGTAATGTAATAAAGTTATACTTTAATATGGCAACACAAAGATACATATACAGATAAAAATGCAGATATTTATATCCATCTATCCCATTATGCACTTAATAAACAGTATTGGCACAAAGTGAAAAATCATTCTTTAAAAGTTGACAGATGTATAAGGTATGGTGGTTCACGAGAAGAGATACCTGAGGGGGTAAAACTATATACAAGTCCTTTTTGGTGGCTCTTCTGCTTCCTGCTGTGCATGGACCATCTCTCTTTTTCGAGATGATGCTGTCTGATCAGGAGTATTTTCTTTATCGGCCTCTACAGCTCCCTGCACAAAAGACAAATCAAAGCTTTTTTTTTGGACAATCACAGCACTACCTAACTGTGATAAATGTGGGGGTTGTATCTGAATATAAAATATAAATCATGCAGGTTACATCACACTGTTACAAGTGAATATTAAATTATCAGATGGCATCTTGTAAAGGGAAAACAACACAACCTTGTGGGTCAAATCAGCCATTACACATGACTAACAGTGACAGAAAGTTGATGCTGTGGAGCATGTATCTCACTAAAAATGACACAGTCTAGCCAAGAAGTCAGTAATGAGGAAACTAGAAACCTAAAAAACAAAATGGTTTTGATTAAGCTTCAACTACAGACCAGAATGACTTACAGTGTTCTTCTGAACAGCCTGTTCCTGTGCCCATTTTCTGGCCTTCTCCATGAACAGCTGTTTGTTGTATTTGAACTCTGATGACTACACAGAAAACAGACTGTTTCAGACAAATATACAAACAACAAACTTTACACACACACATTTTAATGTTCCAAAAACTTTATCATAAAACATAGAAATAACAAATCATACAACAACTTCTATGCCAAATAGAAGATTACATGTAACTCACTATATCAGCCATGAGTGGGTCATCTGGATTGGGCTCAGCCATGAGCAGCTGAATGGAAGTGAGGACTGTGGATATGTTTAGCGATGGCTTCCAGGCACCCTGAACAAAAATGAAAAGCAGGAAACATATATTCTTACACAACAATTTACAATTTTGTTGACAGCAGAGAAAAAACTGATACTGGTTGAGAAGGAAAAAATACTTTGTTTTGAGCTTGAAATCTCTTACAACCTTTGGTGGAAGTTTGAGAGCATCATGACAGATACGTCCTGAATTGTCAATGTTTGGGTGGTAGATCGGGGTCAAGAATCGTATTTTGGGAGGCTCAAATGGGTACCTACAAGAAAGAAAAAGCAGGTCAGTTCAACTTGAATGCAGTAACTGGCAATTAGTTGAGGATAATCCATCAGTGTTAACTTTGGAGAAGCTTTTTCTTTATCTTTACCTCTCTGGAATCTGGACCTCCAAGGTGAAGAGTCCACCTTCATAAGGAGTTCCTGTTCCACCCATTATCTCTGCAGGGAAAAGTGGAACATGTTATACACAGAACAGATATGCAGCTTGTCATATTTGCAGAATATTGCTGAGAACAAATTTTTTTTTCTTTTTTAGCAATCTTTATCACTAAAATTATGCACAGCAACAAGACCAGGGATGAGGGCTTGCATAACAGAAATCTAATTACTAAAATAAAATAAAAATCCTAACATTTATGTTTTAAGGCTTAAGATGTTTAGATGATTTTTCCTCAAGCAATACCATCTGGGAGGCATCGGTTTGGTGCACAATTCACATTGCCACCTATGATAACGACCCCAAGCAAACAACCAGTCATACAGAACTATCTTCAACAATATGAAGGAGGAGGAGTTCATGGTAAGGCACTCACAGAGCCCTGATCTCAACATCGAGTCAATCTGGGATTACATGAAAAGACAAATGAACTGTGACAAGGTCTTCGAGAAGATCTGCCATATATAAACTCACAGATGGGTAATACTATTATATGAACAGGTTGTTTTTTTAGGGTTGCTTTAGACGTAGTGACATTATTACTTACGTGCCCGGAGGTCATCTATCCGATCCTCGGTCTGCCAGCATGTTATCCCGGGAGGTGGCTCGGTGCTCAGCATCTGAAGTTCACGCTTCAAACGGGAAGCCCTCTGCATTCTACAAAGCTGACAATGGAGCAAATATAATGGATCCGTGTATGAATATGAAACCAAGTGTACGCAACCTGGCCCGACACCGAACCCCTCCTAGCATCAGCGTTACATCTGAATGCTACATGAGGCGGTTAGTTTGGACCCATGCTAATAATACCTTCAACTGAAACTGTTAAATATTAATTGTCAGCTCGCACGATGACTTGACGTTTTGTTTCCTCTGGGTGTTCACGTTTGTTGCGATTAGTTCGCTCGTTCATACAGTATTAAGCTATCGTCTCTGCCTACAAACGTACAAACTGAACACATGCAAGTCTGGCTTGTAATTCAAATACCAGCAGTAAAGTTAAATGAAGATATTAAATAAATGCGAATTGCTTACTTTGTACACGCGTTTAAAGCTGTTGTCTATTGTACAGTTAATAACTTCTCGCTGCACAAGTCCGCGAGCGAAGACGACGATGGCTGTTTTGGATTTCCCTCTTTTTACGTCATCACCCCGCTTCTTCTTCGTCTTCTTTTATTTTTAAGGCTGTGCAGTGTGCACTCAATTTAAACACTGTCGCCATCTACCGTTGAATTTCTAGCGTTGCCTTTAAATACACTGCCTAGAACATGACGGAACATTAATCTAAAAAAGTGAATTATCAGGCTTTCAAAAATTCCCAGTCTTTAAATAATCTATCATACTTTATCTGACTCACAAATATAATCCACAGGAAAAAGTTCTATTCGTGGATTTATTTATTATTATTTATTTACCTCAGTGCAAAAATCTCAGTTTATGCTAAAATGGCTCATTGTGAAAAAATACAAAAAACTGGCTTTGTTACAGTTGCTCAAGATTCTTAAAATTATCCAATGAATTATGTTCCATCCATTGATCAGACAGTTCTGTCCACTGTTATAATATCAAGGTCCTCAGAGATTATGAAGAAAGCAGTGGAGATTGATGACAACACACACGGTAGTGTATACAACAACCAAACTTGCAAGTGGAAACTCCCTGGGTATGTCGTGGGGACAGAGGCCCGCTGCTTACATTCGTACATGGTCATATGATCAGGGTGACACAAATTATTTTGATAAAATCCAAACCAATGTAATCATACAAAACCTCACAACTACAGAAGTTATGTAGAATACACACCATCTCATTTTAAGGCAGTGGCATAGATAGCCTGAAAAGTAATGTTTTTGTGCTGTTTGTCCTCCATTCTGACACCAGTAAAGCCAGAATCTCTCAGAGCTGCCATGTACGCCTCTGGCCGCCAGTTCTCCCCTGGCATCACTCGCTTTGCTGCCAAAGTAGCCACCATGGAAAGCCTCAGTGTAGTCACCATCAGGCCTCCTGGTGGGTACCAAAATACAGTGTTTGTGACAGGTTTTTAATTTGGATGAAAATGCATCTTTAGAATAAAGTCTGTCTTATTGTTACACTGTTACATCCTACCTGGTTTCAATACCCGGTGTATCTCTGTGGTTCCCCTCCCGAGGTCTGGCCAGAAGTAGTAGCAGTTGCAATGAAAGACTTTATCCACAGTGCTGTCTGCCAGAGGCATTGCTGCTACATCACAGTGATGTAGGGTCACTTTGCCACTGGCTATAAGTTCCTTCATTCGTTCCTTTGCCATCTGTACAAAATTTTAAAGCATAAATAAAAATTCACCATTCAATTCTTCTTATGTTTTGACCTAATTTGAGTTTCTTTTAGAGATGCTTGCTATAGACTGAGATGTAAAAATAATATTAATTTGGGCTTTGTACTTTCAAGACACACTCAAACTCCAAAACATTAATGACATGCTTGGATTTGAGTACTTTACTCTAGTAGGTCCATACCTCACCTGATGCATGTACTCTGAGTAATCCACCCCTATAAGGTGGCCTGTGGGATCTGTGAGCAGTTTGGCTGCCGACTGGAGACCCAGGCCAGGACCGTGTCCCAGCTCCAGCACCGTGTCCCCTGGCAGGATCCCACTCAGTTGGACTGCATTCTCCTCCAGGATCTGGTTGCGGGAAGTGAGGAACTTACTGACCAGCCAACCTGCCAATGATCGTGTCGGATGGCCCAACTGTTTTCCCACTTTTTCAGCCCACATCACTGGAGAAAAAATGACAGACAAACCATACTTATACAGCTAGTCAAAAAACAAGCAAAAAAAGTGTTGTTTTCTAGGTGTCCTGTCAGTGTGGGAATTATATGGGTCGAATGTGCATTAAAATGTTATCAGAAAAGTTTGTCTGAAACTTTCTTAAGCAGCTTTTGTGTATCTGGACTTTGCTTATCTGTACTTATTGCATTAAGTTAACGTTTAATCTGCTGCATGACCAGAAAAAACCTATAGGCTATATTGGACTATGTACATTATTAGGTACCAGGTTGTGTTGAAAAATGATAAATGATGAGGACATGAGTCTCAGTTTCAACTGAAGGAATACCATTACCAAAGTTAACAAAAGAAAGATGTGAAAGATGACAGACCTTTTGTACCATTCATAAACAGGATTTTTATGTCCCCTGTAGCACCTTATGCTGCAAACTGAATCTGTTAGGACACTTTCACACCAACATTTTGCTGATTTTAACCCACTACCTGTAACATGTACTTTACTATGGCTTAGTCAAGAGATATTTACTTCCCACAACACCTGATAAAAGTCTGTGTGTGGCATGTGGACATTTGTTTTTTCTATATTTAAATAGATCTCTATGTTTACTTATTTTGCCAATAAAATACATATAAATAATGAAATATAAATAAATTATGGTTTTTGAAAAGTAATGGGCACAAAAAGTGGTGGGAACATGCCCGCCATGTCCCTGCTGTAAATGAGACCTGTGTTAAATAAGACAGTTGACCAGTAGAACTCATGATACTACACGGTTTGCAGGTAAACAGCAGAAAAACGAAAAATAAACCAGGTTATTTCTCCAGTTAGAAGAACTTTATTCTGACAACAGGGACTGTGTCGTGTAATATTCCTGCAAGTCGCGTATTCCAGCTGTGTTGAGTGTGTCGCACTATTACATTTGTTTCTTATCGCTGCTATTTTTCCTAGATTCACACCTTACCTATTTCTCTTGTTGTGACACGCGCGCCTGCTCCGACCCGCGGCCGCTGGTCCGTTGGTCTTCCTGTATGTTGGAGGAGGAGCTCCGTGGACTGTTTGCGTTTCCACGGCGCAAGCGCCCCTCCGATATGTGGGGACACTGACTTCTCACAGTCCACAGCTTTCTAATCACTCACTTCCTGCAATTCTTTCTTACTTTCCCCCCCCCACGGGAGCTCTTCATTCATGAAGGAGTGAAAGTCCTTATAAACACCTCCCACCCTCCACACTTAGTTCATACAATATAATAAATGTACGCAACATTTCCACATGATACTGTTTGATCTCGGTGTGTAAGTTCAGTCTAACCTTTTTGGAAATGTTGCTTCCTCCAATCAGTCTATGTTGCGCACACCCCCCTGCAAGGATTATGTTTTCTTTCGTTTTCATTTCCCGGAAAGGTCGAATGTGAAAATAGCAGAGTTTTTATTCCCTCGGTTTTTAATATTCAGTCTTGATTTGAAATGGAGTTTGGGGAGGTTTGATTATTTTACTGGACGAACTGTTTCACTGCCTATGAGGAAGTCTTCTTATTTTTGTGCAGTCGAATAAGATAAAGGACATTTCCATGGAGAGCATTTCCACGCCACCTTTGATAAAGGTAAGCTGAGGGCGCAGGAACCAAACTGATTAACAACGTTAAAACAGAACCAAACAAAACAAACAGAAAGACTATATTTATTTTAGTTTAACAGCTTTTAAATTTGGATCATGTCCAGTCACTGAAAACTTGCTTTGGTGTTTTAATACCACCTCATCCTGAAGTGTGTCGTTTTATAGCAAGAAAACAGAGGAAAC
Organism: Pseudochromis fuscus; assembly: GCA_900323345.1. NCBI lineage: Eukaryota > Metazoa > Chordata > Actinopteri > Pseudochromidae > Pseudochromis > Pseudochromis fuscus. The sequence goes on from OOFC01018125.1 coordinate 85,851, forward strand.
GGTCCATCACCCACAATGCATGGAAGACAAGTTAACCTGTCCACCCAGGTTCCTGTGGTCAGCCCTCCCACTCAGGAAGACCTGTGGCATCTACCTGGACGGCTGAGTGAGTCAAATTCTCCTAACTTATCGTTTGTTTAGATACTACTGCAAACACCATGCAACAACAACACATGCAGAACCATCTCTGAGCACATAAGTGTTTACTTATGAAAATATGTGCTCTCTAATCTAGGGATTAACCCATCTCTATGGGATAAAGAGGATGTTGCTCACTGGCTCCACTGGGCTCAGAGGGAGTACTCACTGCGCCGGCCAGAGAGGGGACACTTTGAAATGAACGGCAGAGCCTTGTGCCTGCTCACCAAGGAAGACTTCAGGCGCCGCTGCCCCAGCTCAGGTAGACATGAGGGAGTCCAGAAAAAAAGCACACGAACTGGTGTTTGTGTCTGCGCTTTCATATGCACCCCTCTGTTTTCTATAGGTGATGTTCTGTATGAGATCCTTCAGTGTGTGAAACAACACAGACGGGAAGTTGTCTGTGAACCTCCTAATGCATCTTCCTCTGTGGCCACTGGACATGTTCAGGGTCCAGTCAGCTGCCTGATACCCACTGTCCAGGAGCCACAGTCTGCCCCAGTCAGTGACACCCCAGGTCAGTAACATCCAAGAGAACATTTCAAACTCTGCTACTTTTTTGCTATGTCGACACATGCAGGGAAATACACTCTAGTTTTGCAAACTTTATTTCTATAAAAGCTTTCAAACTCTAAATGCATTAAAACCTCTTTTCAAAACACAACAATGTGAATGTAAAGTAGAATAAAGTTAGATAAAAGATGAGAAACACAGCAGTAACATTACAGTGCAGTCACAGGAGGCACCAGATTCAAGATCAAGCAAATAAAAGTGCAGTAGAGAAACTGAGGAACAGCAGCATTTTTAGTTTAGATGTTAAAGTAGAAAATGTTCGGACACGTTTACATCATCTGTATGTACACCCTCCATGTTTATATCCTTAAAGCTAAAAAAACTAGAAATGTATTTTGACCCAAAGTGATTTATAAACAAAAAATAACACTTGAAAAATCTATTCTTTAAATAACTGGAAGCCAATCACGAGTAACATGCTCAGTACTTGTTGTTCTTGTTAAAACTTTAGCAGTGGTGTTTACAATTAGTCTCAGTTGTCTTTTTGGTAAGATCACACTCTATCTGTGCTGCACCCTGCTGACGACGAAGGCATGAATAAGTCGCTCTGAAAATATTCAAAACACACTTAATTTGCACAGGGTTGTGATACTGAGTGTACGACATTGGAAAACAACACGCACATTGTGCACGGTGTCCATACACAGTGAAGTCAACTGAGTCCATTGTGTATCGAATCAAACTTGTTTATCCTGGTTGGACTGTGGGCACAAACACTTCCTGATCAGCCGCATGTACTAACACATCATGCTGGAATTCAAGGCTCTGGCCTACTTTTATTTTACTGCGTTTGTGAGGACATCTATTGGCTGCTTTAAAAGATTTAAAATGCATTATTTTAAATTGCTACACTTTGTTAAAAAAAGTACTAATTTATGCATTAATTATAACTTCATCCGTCAGATCACAGCAATTTCACGTAAAGCTGCAATAAATGTAAATATTAACGTACCAAAAACCATAAAAATGTGCATGAATACATTAAAAAATGCACACACATTCCTCGTGTGTCTCTACAGTAGAAACGGTACTTTCCAATGTAGGAAGTAGGATGTGTGGGAGTGTGTTATGGTTACTTGGATACCAGTGATCATATAATTCAGAGTCCAACACAAAGACTTTGTGCTGTGTTTATTATTCAAGCAGTAATATGTTAAACATTACATTGACTTTTGATAAGCATTACAAAAGTTGTTGTAAAATCACTTTTACTTTCAGTTTAGCTTTTCACATTTCCTCATATTTTTCTCTGACAGTTTCCCCAACTTTCACAACCACAGTGTCGGCAGCTGTCGTAGACACTGTGAGCAGCCAGCCGGAGCAGACGTCACCTCTCAGAGATCACCCCACCTTCTACACTTACTCCACTCCACTTACACACAGTAGTGCGTATCACAAGTGATGCTAAAAAAATAAAGTGGCCTCCTGTTTAACTACACAATGTCTTATCTGATTCTCTGCCTCTTTCCTGATTTCTTTTAGATGGATCACCTACTGGCTCTGATTGGTCCCACAATGAAGTTCAACATCCTCCCCAAACAGAGTGCAACGCCCAGGAGCCTCTCAACCTGTGCAGTCGAGAGAAGTGGAGGAGTCCAGTGCACAAAGCCATCGGTCGCATCCCAGGTATTGTTACATCAGTTTCAGACAGTTGTGCAATGTACTCAGCAACTATACAAATGAAAATTCAAAGATTCAATCTATTGTATCTCATGTAGCCCTGACTTTGATATCCTGGGGAAAATATTTACATCTCTTTGGCATGCAGTGAAATTGTTCACAATTTACATCTTGTCTGTGAGGTGAAGAGCAACACAGACTAAACATCTCAAAACAGTAGAGTTAAAAGGGCACAAACTCACAAAAGCTCAAGAGTCATGAAGACATGTTAAATTATAAAAATATTGCGGAAGTGATTTTGAGATACACACGTGCTTAGATATGAACATGGTTCTGACTTGTATGTTAAAAAAATGAAAAAAATGTTGATACTTGTGTCATGGCCAGAGTGCAGACTGCTGTGGGACTATGTGTATCAGTTGCTGTGTGATGACCGTTACCAAGAATACATTCGATGGGAAGACCCGGACAGCCTGGTGTTCCGGGTGGTCGACCCCAATGGATTGGCCCGTCTCTGGGGAAACCACAAAGTGAGTTCCCCCAATAAACACACTTGTTGAGAGACACAACAGTCAAAACATGAAAAATGGGTAAATAATTTATGATGTACTGCAGGTCCTTGACGATATGTGACATCTCTTTACAGAATCGAGATAATATGACGTATGAGAAAATGTCCCGTGCGTTACGTCACTATTACAAGCTCAACATCATCAAAAAAGAGCGAGGACAAAAACTCCTCTTCAGGTCTCTGTCCATTTTCTCTTTGTCATTCACTCTCTGTCTTCCCCTCACAACTTTATCCAAACTCATCAATACTGGCTCTTCTCTTGCTCCTCGCAGGTTTCTGAAACTTCCTCAGGACATCAGGAAACACCAGGTTGCCCCTGTCAGGTCCCCAGAGCACACTCCACCCCAGGACGAGGACTTTCCAGAAAGCAGTCCCACAAATGAGTTCAGTGAAGATCATTTTGAAGTGTCTCCGGATCGAGCTTCCCCGCCGTCTCCTTCGACTGGGACCCCAGTGAGATAGAGGAAAAAATGTGTCTGGAACGTCCACAGTACAACAACACAAATGTGAATGCGGTGTGTTTATCTTGTGGTTTCAGCTTCCAAAAATAACCCATGCATTTACAGGTTGACCCAAATGCACTTTTAGATGTGTAATTAGAAAAAGCTTTGACTGTGAGATTGCTTTTCATGTTGCTGTGAATCAGTGTGTATATAGCTGTGATCTGGATAAACACTACCTTTAAGGGACAGGGGGAAACTGTGAGAGAAATCACATCAATATTCAATACTCAGCCATCCAAATAATCATCAGAACTTATATTTCTCAGCATAATTGCATAACAGGAGACAGGGTACTTACAGGGAATGATTCACATGACTGTAAAATCAAACCAGTTTCATTGCAGATTTTTGTCAGGGAGATGGAGGCAGGAGTGATTGTGTTCCCTGTGTTGGAGAGTGTTTTAACCTGAACATGAGGTATTTGTTTTTTTTGTGAAACGTTCTTTCTCCTTTGTAAAATAAATATTTAACATGACATTCAAAGTTTGTGCAGCTGATGGTAAAAAAATAAAAATAAAATAAAAATTCTTACAAGAAACATCATAAATTTGGTATCTTTCACCTCCAAAATGTGATTATGCATTTATGTCTAATGTTTATTTTAACTGATCAACACTCAAATTTAAACCACACATTCACAGGACTCACTTGTGTGTAATGGACTGGCAAAGCTTCTCCTGTAGAGGGCGCCAGGGTAACATGTTAACCATTGGCTCAGTTGCTCATAACCACTACTTGATAAAACGTCATAGTTTGTATGTAAAACGCCCATTAGTAACTTGCACGTGTAAATAAATCTGGATTTTAGCTCAAAGTAACATCTCCGTCATTCTTTGGATAGTAAATACTACACAGGAAAGTATTTTATTATATGAAAAATATGTGTACCTTGCTTCAGTAAAAAGAAGAGTCTAATGAAAAGTGACGTTTCCTCGAGGATTAGTGGAAAAATCTGATAGGATAGAAAATTCAATAATTTATTTGTCACATCTTCATATTTTTCAAGTAACTAACTACCTTGGATGCCCTTCTATCACTCAATCACAAAAAGCAAACAAAAAGCCATTTAGCTTGTACCATGGGCAGAACTAATGCAGTATGTCGAATTGGGGTGTATTTAAAAACACTGGTTGGGGAAGTCTCACACAGTGTTCAGTTGATACTTCATCACAGACTCTACTCTGGAAAAGACTTCTGCCACAGCGCTAATGCTTTTTAGCATTTACTACTACAAAAAAGATTAATCGACTAATCGAAGAACCTTCAGAACATGGCCCCGGGTGTTTCCAGCAGTCACTATCATGAAGTACCTCGGTCCATCTCCTTTTCTGGTTCTGGATTTCTGGCTACCTACCAGTTAGGGGTTGCGCTGTGCTTCCAAAATTACGCACCATGGATACTGCGCACTGCACCTTGCGTCCTCGGTGCATCTGCTGGATCCCTGGTAGCAGCTGCTGTGGTCTGCGAGATGGACATGAGTAAGTAACTCTACGTTGTTTTTTCTCAAAGTCTACTTGTGTTGGATTGAAGTGTTGTATCTGACTGAAGGTCTTACATTCTACAGTTACCATTCGGGATGAGATGGTTAAGTTTGCCAAACACATGAAGGCTTTTACACTGGGACCGTTAAACCCTTCAATCAATGTTTTCCACTGGTTAGAGTACATTTTACGCAAGTATCTCCCCTCTGATGCGCATCAACGGGCCACTGGTCGTCTTGCTGTTGCTATGACCCGCCTGACTGATGGCAAGCACTTTGTAATGTCTGATTTCCAGTCCACAGAAGATGTGGTACAGGTAAGTCTGCACAGCTAGACGTTTAGCTGAAACTGTAATGATCGACCATCACTAACAGTTGATGCATGTTGCCTTTAGGCTCTGCTCTGTAGCTGCTTCGTGCCTGGGTACTGCGGCCTGCTGCCTCCATCTTTCAAAGGAGTGGTGAGTATGTGTTGGCCCTTGCTCAAACTCACTCCACTCACTCCTTGTTAGACCTGTTTAGTAATCCGTGTGATATCATCCGACAGCACTATATGGACGGGGGTTTTACTGCCATGCAGCCCGTGCCGCCTGTATCCTCCAGTCGCACGTTGACGGTGTGCCCATTCTCTGGAGAGACAGACATCTGCCCTGCCGACACACAGAGCATGTTGGACCTGGTTGTGAGTGGGGCCACTCTCAAGGGCAACATGGCAAACAGCTTCAGGATCTTCAATGCACTTTACCCCATGGCTTTAGAGGTCAGACCCTTGTTGCTAAACTATCCTTTTCTTGATTCGCATTTTCAGGCTGCATAGTCACCAATAAACACACCTATAGTGTAAACTGATCTCTCAATATTCTGCTGTGTAAATATAGGGCTCCAATCCAAGAATTATAATATACTCTTATTGTGTAACTGACATTTTATTACTTCTGTACGATATTCTCTGTAGACTCTGGAACAAGCCTTTGACAGTGGCTACAAAGATGCAATTCATTTCCTTCTGAGTAATGGTAGGTCAACTGAAGAATTAGAGACGTAAGGCATAATTTCTGTCAAGCATATAATATACCTAAATCTGACCTATATTTCTCATCAATGCCTTTCTTTATTGTGCAGATCTTGTCCCATATTTGATGGCACACAAAGTGTCTCAAGGGGAGCTGAACTATAAGCAAATAAATGCCTTGATGGATCTGGAGACCAAAGAGGACGAGGAAGAGAGGAAGGTGGAAAAGGACATCACCGCACTGACGTCTTTTTTGGATGACAACAGATCGACACGGGTGGACAACTGTACCGAGCAGGAACCCAGCAGATATCAACCAATCAGAGAACCTCTTCTCCATTTTGATGGGGTAAAGGAGGGTATGGCACACACAAGCACACACCAGACACAGATGTTTTCCTGCCTGCTGTGAATCCTTGTTCAGATGTATTAAAAAAATATTAACAACAATGAAATATTTCTTTGCCTGCATTTGTTTTTCAGTTCCACTGAGCAACGTGGTGACTTATCTGAGCATGTTACAGCCTCCTGTCAGGATTTTGTCCTACATGCTCCTGCCTCTCATGCTGTTGTTTAGCATCATATTTCAAGGAAAGCACAGGTAATAAACACACTGCACATAACAGAGACAGGGCACTGAACTGGTGTGCTCTGAAAAGTTCTTATATTTTTTTGTTTTGTTTTTCTCTCTTGCTAAAATGATCTTGTATGTTTTAATGCTTCATGTGAAAATAAAAGCCTCTCAAACTCACTAATTAACAGTAAATCCCTGAGGTGTTGCCATCAAGATTGCCAGGGGGATCCAGGAAATTACTGGGCCCAGCCAAAAAAAAATATACTGGCATACAAATCTACAACCTGTTGTTTTTAGTCTTAATATTTTTTTGTAGATGGACAAATGAGACATAATGTGTTAATTTGTCTCTAAAAATGGTTGGCGTTAATGCTCAGTGTTTTCCACTTGACTAACTAGCTGCAGCCTCTGACATCTTATTAAACATCTTTCTTATTATTATTTATCAAATTGTCAAACAAATTGCTTCAAGACAGACCGAACAACCCAATCCACCTCACACTTGACTTTGGTATTGTTTGCCTTATTGGAATAATTATAGCTTGACAAGTAGAAATACATTGTAATTTTGCCATTGAGTGTGTCAGTATTTGTTCTGTTCCCCCAGATTGGAGCTGCTGTTCAGAGAGGCACCTGCGTTTGTTTTCTGGACTTGGCATGGCCTGAGACATTTCACCTTCTTTTTCTACAGTGCATTTGTCTGCAGCGTAAAAAAGAACATAAACGACAGGTGAGATGATGTCCCCTCAGGATCATCAGTACTTGTATCACCACATATCCTGTCTTCATACTCATGTTTCAAACTGACTGTACTGGACTGAAGGTGACTGGACAGGAATTCTCTCTGTGTTTTTAGGGTTACTCCCATCATCCTGCTGTTTCAGTGGCTGAAACTTCAGGCGCGTGACGATGAGACCCCACGAAAGCAGAGGCACCCTTCGCATTGCGATAAGCCTTCTCATGCAGAAGTTGTCAGATGTGGGAGTCTCCAAAACCCATCTCTGGATTACAAGAAACAAAAATGATAGTTCCTGTCAGGAGCTGACCAAGCATGAATGTATACACTGCATACTTTGTACAGCCGATCTCATGTTTTGTGAATCGAAGCCTTTTTTAATGCACATGCACTGAAAAATCTTGTAGGTTAAGTTTATTCAAAGAGCTTTATTCTATGTGAGCTAGATGAAATGTTTCTATTTTGTTATACTCTTTAAAATGTATCACTGTGTCAGTAGAGTGCAGACCTCCACTAAGGCCTAGTTATAGTAAGACTGCTTCTTTTACAGGTTTCCTTGTATTGCATCTATGGTGGGTGAAGAATAGTAATGGTTTTTATTAAGTGGTCAAATTGAGATGCAAAACTAAGCATGAGAGATTAACTAGTGTTTGATTTGAAGGTGGCACAAGGTAGAAAGTCAGGGAAATGAAAAAGCTTTACCTGGTGTGGTGCTAGGCAACTGGGTCTTATCAAAACTACAATAGTCACATAATATTGTGACTTCCGATATGCTGTGCAACAATATTACTGTAAAGATTAAAATCTGTCTATGTCAAGCCCATTGAACAAAATAACTTTGGAGTTTCATCTTCCAAGTGTTAACGGTCTGGTTTCTGTTCCCAAAATACAGCTGACTTGAGTAGAAAAACAACTATCATGCCTCTGCTTGTTTTTTTTTTTTCACTAATCAGTTTTTAAAAAATTTAGTTGAACCTCCTGGACATAAATGCTTGTGGTCAGAGTCAAGCGTTAAGCTCCAGGGGATCTACCGGAGGTGTTCCTATTTTTTCCACACAAAAAGTGATAACTAGCTGCTTTTTTTTTTTTTTTTTTTAACTCTTCATTATCTCCCTACTCATCCCTTTCAGTGTTAACATTCAGTGTAAACATCTGACTGTCTTCATTTAGTGGTTAGCCTCAGTAGCCTCTGGCAGTGTCGTCTCCTGATAAGAAGATCGAGGAATTCTTGGAAATGTTGAAAGTATGTCCGTGTGACCCTGTTTAATGGAAACTGTTGACTTCCTTTGGCGCCTCTGTAACACGCTATAACCAAGAATTGTTTTATAGTCCTGTTTATGACCAGAAATATAATAAATAATGCTGCTCTTATTGGTGTTGTTTAATGTTTAATTTGGTTTTGTTTTTTGGTGTTGCTGTTGACACCCTCTGTCCACAATTTTATGCCCTAGTGTAAAAACTTGTACTGAAACATCTCCATCTCGGCAGTTGATCTAGAATTGGAGCGTGGTTTACAGCACGACATTTCCTCCATCTACAATACATCCTTTCATCCCTTCCTAGACAATTTACCAAACTCCTACAACTCAATTTTTTTTTCCATCTCATGTGATCCCCACTCTGAATGAATGTTGCTACAACGGCCAGGCGCCCTAAAAAAGTTAAACCACCTGGGTGGATCGAGGCGACTGTCTGGATTTATGGAGGAAATCATAGTTATTAATTGCTGCTCGGCCTATAAACTGCATATCTTTCCCCAGGCCTCCAACTCAGCTCATGTCGGCTAACAAATTTTATCGCTTTGCTTATGACAGTCAAGCATTTCATCGACTGCATCTGGCGTCATCGACTGCCAAAAAGTGTATCAACTTTGTTGCTGTAACAACATTTGATGTAGCAGATTGTGGTTTAAAATTTAGCTCTATCTTGCTTTGCTTGAATCCATAATTTTTAGATTTTGTTATAGCTGTTTCTTGGATTTTCTTTTAATAAAAACACTGACTTCTAAATAATGCCTCTTAGAACTGATCTTTTATAATAGGCCCACAAAATAAAGCATTGATCACAAGGGTGGAAAAGACGAAAACCGGGCTGCTTGGGGATTATTGGAGATTCTACTAGATCTCTCACCCAAACCCAGCCTTGATAGTAAACATCAGAGAAATATAAAAACAATGTTTTTCTTTGAACTCTTTGATATAAAGAAGCATTTCAGGATAGAAATTTAACTTTGTACTTGTACTAACTTTTTACACTGCAAAAAGTGTCTCCATGTACTGCAGGGTAGTTTTCAGATGAATAAACTGAAACTGTTTAAAAAAACAAGATCGTATTTGAGATTATGAAGAGTCATAGAAGTAGAAAATTGACAAGGGTTTGGTTTACATTTTTATGGTTGAATGCTACATTAGCTGAAAGTTGAAAATTCAGGCAGTCAGCATCTTTTGTCAAGAAAATTGTAAATGATCTTAGTCATTTATCATGTAGCATTTTATGGCTTATAATTAGGGCCCGAGCCCCAGAGACAAGGGCCCTACTGTATTTGCTCCCTTTCTGTCTTCTTCTGTCTTATTATTATGTCTCTTTGAGACTTAATTTGACCCCCTAAACATGCTCAAAATACTCACCAAATTTGGCACGCACACCAGGTTTGGTGAAAAATTTGATAAAATGGAATAACCAAACCCCTCAGTGCAAAAATGAGCTCTGAAGCACCACCTGGGTACAGAAAAGTGCACAGTGCAGCCCACAGAAATGTCACAGAGACACAGGAGGAAAGCCGAATTGTATTACTCATCAAGACCAACAAATCATGTGTGATACCCCTAGGCTTAAAACAACAGGAACTCCACAAATTGCAATTCAATCTTAAATTTAACGCCAACACTTCACTTTGAATTAAAGCTGCAAGCAACCTTGGACGGGCCCTTGCCCCCCGGCCGTCCCCGTCCCCAGCAATTCGCCCCGGACGTGGA
>OOFC01018126.1:0-44796 GCA_900323345.1 Pseudochromis fuscus
GCAGCCGCCTGCGGAGGCGGTCCTCGCAGCTCAAAATCAAAATCCCCGACCTGACGGATGTGAACGCCATTGACCGCTGGTCACGGATCATCTTCCCCTCCGTTTTCTCACTGTTCAACCTCGTCTACTGGCTCTACTACGTCTGATTGGACTGTTTTTGTTGCGGTGTTTATTGTTGTTTGTTTGACTCTAATTTATTTTCATTTTTATTTGTTTTTCTTCCTTTTTTTCTGTTGCTTTTCTACATGATGGAATGTGTCGAGTTGAAGACTGCAACAACTACAAGACAAAAGCAGACTGAGATAAGACTTTTGGACCAAGTTCTCATCACACTTGTTTTTATATTTGCAGTCTTTGAATCCTTAGTACCGAGGTCTTTTTATTTTGAACGTATGTACTGTAATAATTGGGACTTGTGATGGTCATTTCCCAACACCCGCCCTCTCAGTAATGTGTAAATAGCGAGATACAAAGCCAGCAATTGATTAAATACTACAATATTTGCAAAAAAACTAACATGAAAGCAGTAAAAGGCAAAGATTTTTCTAACTCAAAGAAGTACTTACGATAACTTTATACTACACCGGTGATCAGATAAGTGCAGGCAACTCCTAAAAACCATTAAACACTGGTAACCCTATGCACTATTAATGCATGTAATGATCAGCCGTAGTGGAAGAATACCTTTGCCTTGGGGTTATGGCACAACTTTACATGTATTTGTTTCTAACGCTATATGATGCATTGATCCGGTGAACGTTTACCCAAACACAATAATTTAACGCTGAGGATTTTCGCCTCCGTTCAGGATGATTGTGACTCAGGTTCTGATTTTGTCACTGAACTGAAAAAACACATATATATATATATATATCTATATCCTTTTTGGTCATTTGATAAAGCTGAGAGACAAAAAAAACCACAATAATAATAAGCACAACTATGAAGAAAACTGCCATTTCTTTTCCACTTCTACCTTCAAGCAAAAGCGCTTCAAGTGATAGCATGACAGAATTGCACTCAAATTTATCAAACTTCCTCTAAAAGAAAAAAACTGTCTTTAGTTTCATTTAAAACAACTGCCAAGGGCCTTTTTGGGCGACACAACTTAAACCCGTGAAAATATTCTGATATTTTTGTACTCTGTGTCTTCAGGTATTATTAATTTGATTTCCTAAACCTGTTCTTGTTTCTTTTTTTTGTCTTTTTTTTTTCTTTGCTCAACTCTGTTGTGGTGATAGACTGGTGGAATGAAACCCATGTTTTCTTTTTGTACATAAGTACATAGGTGTGTATATACATAAATGTATATATATATACTGCGTGTACAACCCAAAAATGAAAAAGGATCATTTTGTGATTGTCATACTGACTTTTAACTGTCAGATTATTTAATGAAAAAAAATAACAAAAAAAGATCATGATTGAACTGACAGGTCAGTTTCAACCATCAGTTTAGGTTTTTTTTGAGCATTTGTGGGGCACTCTGAATACATTCCTACTCAAACAAGACGACCATGTTGAAGTTCCACTCTCGACCATAGACTGTATGTAAAAGATGGACGTAGCCACTGGGTCTCAGAAGTGAATCAGAAAAAGTGCAACACCACCAATGGCCACTAGACTAACAAAACAACTAACATAAACATAATAATGAATATCAGGCAAAGGGGTATATAGAAACCAACTGGGTCTCAAAACTGAGACCAATGTGGAAGTGCAGTACCACCAATGACCAGTAGATGCAGGCTCCAAAAAACTCCATTGACTTCAATTAAAAAATGATCATTTCCATCCTGAAATACGTTTTTTTCCACAAGTCAACACAAGTTTTGATGTCATTAATGAAAGTCAACTCGACTTCTCAGTGACATGGTGGTCCATCTGAAAATCATTTCATCATTAAGTAGCTATTGGGCTCATTTCCCGATGAACTCCAGCCTCATACCCATTGGGCAGTGTCCTCGGGTTCATGGGTCAGGAATGCCTCCTCACTCCTCCCTTCAAATACTTGATACTTTGCTGTCCTAATACCACAAAAGGCACCTACCAGTGAATCCTCAATAGAATGGGCAGGTCACACACACATCCAGGCATTCGATGTGTACTTGGTCACTTTAAGTTGAACATGTATGAACAAGTACGTACATTCAGAAATGCCCCGAGCTTTCAAAATGTGAGTCACCAAACCAACACAACTACATCCATCTCTGATATACAGTCTACGCTCTCGACACTCTTTGTATGTATGTATGTATGTATCTGCATTGTACCCTCCGCTGTATGCCCGGGCATACGGCAGCAAAGTGATGCAAATGGATTTCCACGGATCCCTGCAGATGGACCACGATAATCGACCTGTTGAGTAATTATAAGCACATACTAGCATTGAATGTATCAGATCCATTCTTCAGGGAGAGGATAATGAGCCATGGTCATCATTTCTCCATCAGAATGTAACACACCCATTCTTACGTTTGCAAGTGACGAATAGAAAGAAAGCAAGAGAGAGGGTAAAGGGTGGTGATTTACTAGTGTGTGCATGTGCATGTGTGGGGAAATGGATAAGGAGCGTTTGAGACAGGAAGGGCGTCGGTAGACCATTTATTTTCTGTGCTGCCTGCTCGACTATGGACAAATGTCAATGTGTAATAGTTTCGTGGATAAAAATAGCTCTCCTGTCCGACTCTTCTGAAAAACTGTGTGCCATTCCACCTAAGGTCGCAGAGCAATCAACCAGTTCTAGCTCAACGATGTACATTCGAAGCATTCTTGTTCAAACACATCCGCTGTTTGTGCATGTACGAGATTACATGTAGAGATTTTTAAAAAATACTAATAATTTGCTACTTGATAACAGTAAGTTGGGTGACAGTCCGAGTTACGATCGCCAATGAAAAATTGTAAAGTTTTCCGTGTACAGTCTGATATATGACTACGAAGTGAATGTATTGTACTTGGGATTGTTGCTGCACAAATGCAATTTGCTTTCTGGAAACAGGATTGACAACAACCCTGATTAATATAGGGCTCTAGTTGATTCCACATTCAAGTCCCATTTTCTACTGTGTAGACGAGGCTGAGCGCAAGTAACACCTGGGTCAGTTACAGATCAAATAATACCTTTAAATAAAAAGTCGAGACATTTTTCTGAAGCTGTGCTCGGGCAGAACGCAAAGTGAATTTTCATTGTTTCACCAAATTTGACTGCATTAATTTTAGACAGCCCCCTTGTGGCCAATGAGTGTATGTTAGCTGTAAGCGTAGACTGTGTATAGAAATGGATACAGTAGTGAAGTCAATGCAGAAGTGCAATACAACTGATGGTCACTAGATGCTGGCTCTAGTGAACAGACATGAACTTGAGTCTCACAGACATTCGAGACTCAAGTTTTTATTTAGATATAGTCTATGGCCATAAGCTAGCAACAACCCTTATGAAAATTAATCCAAATAACTGGATTCATAAACTTCCTTGCAGTGTTGTACAGGTTCACAAGGGGCTAGTTTAAGGATTGTTTTAGTACAAGTCCCAGTTTTTGAGTTTTTCACCAAGTTCTGTTCCAAAAAAACAAAGTAGTTTACTATACTTCTTACACTGAATTCAATTCAATTCCCATCCCCAAACTACTGCCATTTCCCAGTGGTTGTTTTTTATGGTATTTGTGCCATACTCTGAGTAGTTTGCCTCAAGACGTGGCTAACCATCTTTCTTTGGCTCACAGAGTATTTCTCACATTTTCACGTTCACCGTCACAATCACAAATGGATGAAAAAGGATGATATTTTAGAGACTGAATGAATGTATCCTTGGTAATTTACCTTTCATGTTAATGATACTAACATTCTCCACTTGTTTAAAACTTTATAGCACAGGAGGAATGTGCTTTTCTGCACATTCATGCACAAAACTGGGCCGAGAAACCGCACAAATTTTACCTTGAACTAGCATTTGTCAAATTGCACTGCCCTTGCACAATCCCTTCAGTGATTATATCCAATTGCACTGCCTCTAAAACTACCTTTGCGCTCTCTCTGAACACACGGTAAGAGAAATCGTCTTGACTTTGGTCTCGGGCACAAAGCAATGTTTGGTGATCCTCGTGCATGAAGGTTGATAACCCATCGGAACCAGTCTGTCCAAAGATGTTTCAAGCTGCTTGGTGTAGTTTGCAGGACATTTGTACCTATGAAATGTTGACGAAGCTTCAGTGTGGTGTAAATAAGACCGAAGCTTAAAAGAAAAAAAAAAAAGATCTTTCTGGGTTACTGGTTCGATTTGATTTACTCGATTACTTTTGAGTCATGTGGTGAGATTTAAGAACAGTTGGTCATTGTATGAGTCATTTTTGTTTTTTTAATTACCAAACCACAGAGTGCAGTTGAAAAATGAAAGAGAAAGCAACTGTTACAAACTCTAGATACTTGTTTATCATGCATGCAACTACAATTCGTAACTTGGGAGGAGTTTTTTTTTTTTAAAGAAAATAAAACAACAAAAAAAGATTTTTTGCAAACTCATTTACGAGAGCTGCCAACTGCTCATTTTAGAGATGACACTATGCCATGTGAGCCTACCATAAAAAGAAAAAAAAAATAACAAAAAGAGAAAAAAAAGTCATTGAAGACTTCAGGTGTTGTATGGCCTTGGTCCCATAATGGAATGTGAAATGTTCTGTGCTGCCACAAAATGTATTTAGGCTTAGATTTCTACTGTATATCTCTGTATGTTTCTCTTCCTTTTTCAATAGATTACCATGTTAAACCATCAAATAAATGATATACATTGTACCTGTGTACTTGCTATTGCGAGCCTGCATGACACTCCATAAAGAATCTGCATCTGCTGTACAGCAAGACAATACAATAAACTGACAGCTATCATTAGTTTTAACAAATCCCAGGACTGGTTGGGAATACATCTCATTTTGGAGCAACCAAATACCCACAAGCAAGTCACTTAATCCCTGTCTGTCCCAATGCAGCTACTCAGTGACAGTATTATTGTACTTGGAAACTCCCACTTGAATCTTATGTGTATGAAGTGAACTTTATGAATGTGTGCCAGAGTGATGGTGTATAAGAGTACAGTAGTTCCCTGGATAAATAAAGACTGGGAAAAAAAGACAGTGTGGAGGTGGAGGTTATTATTGGGTGTTAGAACCTGTCAATGTTCTTCCTACTCAAATGCCACAAAGTTCATGAATCCCCCGAGGAGCGAATCTGTACAAGAGGAAAGAAGAAGTGAAGAAGTTTGTGTGTTTGCTCAAGGGACTTTTTTTTGTGTGCTTTACAACTGTATCAGCTTGTACCTTTCTTTTCTCACAGCTCTCCAACAGGGCTTCAAGTACCCATAACACGTCACATGAATTTCACTATGGCTATAGTCTGCAGGAACAGATGCTACCATGCTAGCTTTTAGCAGGACTAAGACAGACTGTGTAAGCAAGTGGTGGTCAAAATTAGACCAATATGGAAGTGCAAAAAAGTGCAATACCCCGGATGACCACAAGAGGCTGACTCCAAAAACTCTTGCTCCAATTGACTTCAACTCAAAAATGGTCATTTTCAAGTTTGATCACAAGTCATTCTGATGTTGTTAGCTAACGTTAATTCTTCTTCTCAGTGATCTTATTTCGGGGCGAGATTAGCTTGATTGTCAGGTCTATTCTCCAATGAGACCAGCACTGAAGTCCAAATATGGTCACTTCTCGCTCCAACTCAAGTGCAAATGTTGATTTCCTGGCTCAAAACATGAGTCCACAAACCAACGGGTGATGTGCTTGCTTTGTCCATTCTATATACAGTCTACAATTAAGATTAGGCCAACATCTTGTTGATATTACATACGTTTTTTTCTTAAAGAGCTGAAGGAGTCAAATTTTGGATGCAGTTTTCATTATTAGAAAACAAGAAAAACTCTGTAAGATTAACAGCTAGCCTTAACTAGCCTAAGTGCAATGTAGTTCTCACTAAGGTTTCATTAACTCGGTCTAAAATGTGTTTGTAGTTTCTTTATGTTTTGGCTTTGTAGCATTAAGTTGTATATATGTCTAAAACATTCTCAGCTAATTAATTTCTCAGTTCAGTCATTTTGCTTTTGATGGGCAGTAACTGTAATATGACTGGTTAAAGTCGTTCAAATCAGTGTTACTGTTGAGATGGAGACGCCTGTTTACATCAATGCTGAGTGGAAGTACGAGAGGAAGCGCCGCTAGCAACCCCCAACTCTAGAGAGTAATGTGTATTTACAAAAGGAAATTTGCTGCTTTAAAACTAATGATTATAATTAGGCCATTAGAAGGAGGTCAGGGCCGCCAAAGGGACCCACACAGAACTATTTTTGATTTCTCCTCCTCACAACAGCACATTTGCGCAGATGTAGAACAAAATAAGGTGTTTTAATATGATTTGGTGCATTCATTGTTTAGTTTAGGGTCCTGTAAACCTATCCCTGTGAAGCTGAACTACACCTACTGTTCATCCAAGTTTCTCTTACTGGCACAGATTCAAATCCAGAGAAGTTCGAACAAATAAATAATCAAGAAGGATCAAATCTTAATACTGTACACACCCTGGAAACTAACTCCATCACAGCTCCGACAGCCCTGCTGATACAGCGTATACACACAACCCCCCAAACCTGGGTTAAATACTATCTATAAATAATACATTGCATTTAATTAACTTTTATGTACCAGCTGGGTATATGGAGGTAATCCAAGCAATGCAACTCATCAAGGATGAGTCCGTCTCTCATAATGTGGTCTCCATGGGACCGGCTGTAAAAGATACAACTGGGACCGGCAGTTTTGCCTTAAATGTGCAGTGAAGCAAATTCAGCGGCAAGAGAGGAGGAAGCTCGAAGGAGAGAATCCAACAGTATGAAGGAAAAATCTGTCTGAGTACAAGCCACAACACAGGAGGATACTGGTATTCAAGGCTGCACTGCATGAAGGCATTGTCCATGTGTAGTTCTAGAGGTAAACCAGATGGGGGCAGTCGTTCTGTATTTCATTATTTTCCCAAAGTTTCATAAAGCTAGTCTATTACCTCTGCCAAGGAGTTAAAGTTTTTACTTGCATCTGTATGTCCTGTTACCAGAACCCAACAGATCGTGAATATTATTTTTTGGAGTGATCCCAAGGAATAGGATTAGATCCTACACTATTTTAACACGATATTGGTGCTATTTCACCACAAGAGGGCAACAGTGTTCAGTCTATAGTACCAGTCTAGTTTGGTGGAGGTTGACGCTCTCTGAGTGCTTTCTGGTTGTTAAAGGACTAACTGCAATGATGGGAGATATTGTAGCTAATAAGAAAAATACAGATATCAAAAACTTTTTTGCAAATCGGAGGGAAGGATGTTCACCTGGCATGAGGATATTTGGGACATATTGTATCCAGGGCTGTTTGACTGACCTTGGCTGCGTTACTTTTGATCGTTCTGTTTAAATCTGTCGCCATCTTTGAACTTGGAATAAAACAAGACCTAAACTTGTTAACCTGGATCAACAAATCTCTATTTCCTCAAACAGTAACTGGGATTTTTATTTACTTCAGCTGCAGAAGGTAACAAACCAGCTTGTATTAGAGGGAGGACCTTAATTACCTCTGTTTGACAGAACAATTACCTTTGTTTGACAGAAACCCTTCATTTCTTGAGAGGGCTTTTTACTGCGAAACATTAAGGGCAAGGGCATACAATATGTTTAATTAATACTCCCATCCTTCCCTCGGCTTGTATTTGGAGTCCAACCTTTATTCATTCATGTCGACCGTGACCCTGGCCATTATTGGAGGCTTTGACCTGAAAACTAGTTTTTATTTGAGGAAATACGGAAAGGAAATTAATGTAGGATAATAAAATCCACATTGAGCGCCGCCTGATGGGATCGTGATCACCTCCCCTCCATCTCAGGTAGAGAAAATATACATTGGCTATATCACACGCTGTTTATGCATAATGACTTAAGAAATGCTGAGCTTGGCTTTCCAACCCCCCCACCTCTCTACACTATATGAGTCCCTTGGGGCAGGCATGATAGATTTTCAAATCTCTTTCCTTTGGAGCCTTTATAATGTATATAAGGGTTCTAACCCCAAGGTATATAGCGAAGTTTATCATTAAACTAATCATTAAAGAATGTCATTGTTCAGCAGTTTGAGGGAGGCGGTGTTATTGGTAGCAAGGTGTAAATTTTTCCTTGTAGAGAAGTGGCGGTTCGACTGGGTTTTGAAACAGCCAAAAGTGAACCCAAGGTTAAAGATTGGATAATTAGGCGAGTTGAAGGGTGAGATCAGGGTGGCGGTTCAGGGAAACTCGGGAAAAGGCAACCAACTATGCCTCGCAGCATCGTGGTAAAAGCATCGGAAGGCTTAATATAGCAAATCCAGTCAATATGTTTGTTTATCCAGCTGTACCTGACAAACTTCCTACTCGCTGCATATTCGCCTCAAAGAAACCAAAGTACAGATTTGCAAGAGTCTTCTCCTGCTGTCAAACAGTTTCTAGCACATCAGGTCCCCAGATCATCTCTGCGTTCGGTTTTGAGTGGGAAAAGAAAGAAAAAATACACTCCCACTCTTCAACTTTTTCTTTTTGCTGCGTTGGAAACAACAATTCTCATCCTAAAACATCTACAGAGATAAATTTCACCTCACGCTCGGTGTTTCTTGGGAGTGAGGTGGTCGTTGAGAGGCTGACAGAGATATTGTGATTAATGACCATCGGGCAAACAAGCTGTCAAGTCACTAATAAAAAGCACTCGAGAGGGTCGTAAAGCAAAAGTCAACCAAAGGTTATCGGAACAACAGAAAACAGTTTTTTTTCTTTACAAGCAGCCTCGCTATCACTCACTCTGATCTTATTGACTGGATCTGAAGCCGGATGCTTTGCAAAGGAACAGGCTGTATGAAGAAATGGCTGCAAGGGTCATCACCAACGAAAAGATCCGGATCTGTGTAATTGTTCAAAGGAGTGCGAGGAAGCTCGGATATTCAGAGCTTGTGTTGCTGAATGTTATCAAAATCCGACCGGAACCACACTTCTTCATTTCGGTAATAAGCCTCTGAAGGTTTGCTGACGTTAAAGAGCAGAGAGGTTTGACCTCAAGCATAATGGAGCTCTGTGTACGAGCTGCTCTGACGCCTCGCTCTGAGTGACTTATTGCTTTCATAAAGGAGCAGTGAAAAGAATATAAATATTTAAGTATTATTATTATTATTTTACTTTGTGACAAGAATTAGACACAGGGAAACTCCGATTTTTATAACTTCAGTGGGGAAAATAGGGTTGAGCAGCTATTGGTATGATACTACACCAAAGAAGCAATGCAGTGAAACAACAAGCAGGACAGAACATATATTAGCTTTGTGAAATACTCTTTCTACAAGCAACATAAATAATGCTTGAACAAGACAAAGAGAGGAAGCAAAGGAAGCCAATGAGGAAGTGCAATACCACCAATGGCCACAAGATGCTGTCTCCAAAAAACTCCATTTGACTTCAATTCACGAGGAAGGTTTAGAGGCGTGATTAGTTTGATTGACAGGTTTAGAAAGTGTCCTCAGGTTCAAGAGTCAGACCCGCATCCTAACTCCTCCCTTCATATCCAAATATGGTCACTTCTGGCTCCAAAAAAACAACACTCAAAAACTCTCCACAAACCAAAGGATGACATCATGTTAGCTTTGTCCATTTCTTCTCTCCTCACGCTGCCCCTCCATCCTTCATATTCATCATCTATCTTGTTTTGCAGTTGAGCAAAACTTACACGTCACTTTGAAACTAAAGTTGAAAGCAGCTATTTTCTAAAGAGTGAGCTTTTGGGACCAGAATCTGTTTCATAATCCAAAGACTGTCTGTATTCAAACTGGGAACATTCACCTAGTTCACATCATTCATGTATTTTTTTTTTTTTTTTTGTCTCATGCTTGCTGACTTCATTCGGTATTGAGAGCTCGCTGTGTTGCCGCACTCATAACAACATTTCAACTTTTAGCATAGCGGCGCTGTAACTGTACTCCGAACGGGCCTTTGACAGTCGCATAGCAACAGCAGCATCCATGGCCGAGGCTTCCTTCATACAGCAGACATGTTTAGTGCTGCTTGTTAAAGGCGAGGCCCCCCCGCCGACACCGAGGCCGAGTTGTTACGACGGAAATACGAGGTTATCAAAACATTCGTCCCCTTTTGTTGACCCACAGCGGAAACGCCGAGTGGACGGATCCAGGTGGATCCCTGATGGCTGACCCAAATACCCAAGCACCCCCCTGAAAAAAGGCAGTGAAGATTCAGCTCGGTGTTTCTTGTTGAGAAACTAACTCGGCTGAATGAATTCTTTCTGATGTCTTCTTTCTTTCGTTCTCTCCCCTCCCTGCCTGCCAACTGACATACTTTCTTTTAATTCATCAGCAGCATGGCGAGCGATGGAGGGAGCGTGGGAGAGAGTAGGAGGGAGAAGGGATGGATGGAGAGAGAAAGAAAGTCTGTTTCAGCATCAAAAGACTGTCTCGGAGACTAGGGGGAATACATTGACTCTTCGATGTGCTTTTTGATGATGCCTTTCTGTTTTATGAACTCAATGATACACAACAGCAGCAGCAGTGTATTAGCCCACTTCTCCCTTTACTGTTCTCACCCTCTGTCTAGCTCGCTCATCTTAATACACTCTGTTGCTCATTATTGCCTCTCTCGTCTGCATCTTACCTCCTCTCTTGTCTCTCATTATAACCTGTCTTTTATTTTGGAAGACATACTTCCTGGCGTCAGCTGGCGGGCGAGGATATACTCCACAAGACAATAATTTGATGGCTCATCCTTCGTACTGGGAATCTTTTCGACGATAAACTTTTCTTGAAGAGGCTAATGCACATCCCTAAGTCATTAAACATTTAAAGGGCTATTCCCCAAAGTGTACAATACTCCAGAGAATAACACGTCCTATTATATATGACCCAGAAACTACTCACTCATATCTGGAGTCACATCTGCTCCCTGCAATAATTATTAAGAAAAAAAATAATAAAACAGGCTCTTTGGAGACAGATTAAAGAGAATACTGACTTGTTCTCATCGTGATGCTGTTTTGCTTTGTCAAAATGGAGAGCGAGGTTTGGTACAGCCGAGCTTCGACATCAGCAGCAATGATGTAAGCCTGATTAATGTCGGGTTTAATTGAACATGACTGCATCTCTGCATCAGTAGTTGTTCGGTTAATAAAATGACACATATCCCGCACAATAACACATACAAGCACTGCAGCAGCTGTCTTTCAGGAATGATTTACTTAAATGTGATAAGCTGGGGAACTGTTATTGTCACAAGGTTATTGTATCCTCCTATATATATTTGCATTTTGTTATATTTAACCATTTTTATGCTTGTAGTGGTAATTACACATTTTGATTTTGTGATTTTGTGTTTTATTGTGGACTTTAAAGCTGCTACAGTCCAGATTTTTATGCTAACAACGGCTCAAGTGACAATGTAAGGTCTGCTTAATATTACAAATCCATAAAAAATGTTTCCACTCTACACAAAGGATTTTAGCAACTTTATACGAACTGTGTAGATTTTACAACATGAAGCTTTAATTTTCTGCTCCAATCTCGGGGTTCTTGCTAGCTTTATTTAGCTAGCTATCATTCTTAGCTGGCTATTAGCGGCAAAAACGACAAACAATAACCAGCTAGCATCACATTGAACACGCCTTAAAATACAAACTTACTTTTTAGGTACTGTTGAAGCCAATAACGTAACAACAGCCGATAACGTAATAAATTTGCCCTTTTTGAAATGTAATAGGCCAATAACGTAATGAAAGTCCTGAACCGATAATGTAATAATTTTTGGCCAGAAACATAATAATTTATAACGTTATTGGCCTGGTCAAAGAAAAAAAACTTTGCAAATGTAATAACTGAGCCAATAACGTAATAAATCATTACGTTATTGGCCAACAGTTATTACATTATCGGGACTTTTATTACGTTATTGGCCAGTTATGACGTTATTGGCCTATTACATTTCGAAAAGGGCAAATTTATTACATTATCAGCTGTTATTACATTATTGGTTTCAACAGGTACTTAAGGAACCAGACCAGTAGCCAACTGTTTGCTGCTAAGACATGTTTAAATAGCAAAATCTTGACTGACACCATCGCGAAACCAACATCAGCTAGTTACTCTTATATGACTCATAAAGCAGGTTTTGGCAGCCGTAACTGGTTATTCAGTCAGATAGGCAGACAAAACCATAAGGGGATAAAGCTCACAGATAAGCCTCAAAAACAAAAAACAGCTGAGGAAACACAGATAATCTGGCAAAAAAAGGGTGAATGCTGTCCTGCAGGTTTGTATATATTTGGAGCTGATGACTAATGAGTAGCAAATGTGCAGACATGTGACCGGTCAGGTGACTGTTTAGGCAGGAAACACAGTCTGTATGTAAGAGATACTCACCGTAACGTCACCTGTTGTTTTGTGGACCTTTTGGTATTTGAATGTTGGTTTTCTGGAGCCAGCGGTGACCATATTTGGAGTCTGACAGTTCGGTGGATGAGTGGATAAGCCTCCAAACCACCTGTAAATCATTGAAGACAAGACCTGTCAATCCAACTAACCACACCTCTAAATCTCCCTCTTTTTGATGGCAGGTGAGGAATAGCAGTGAAATTATTGAACTCAGCTTTTAACTTCCAAACCTCACATGTAAAAAATAAAGATGAAGGTTTTTATACGAGGACATGGTTCAGACGGACTTTCTGTTTGGGCATAAAAGCATTAGAGTCAGACAGCTTCATTTATTCCAGTCGAAGTGAAGTGCTCTCTCACGAAACCTAATTAGCAAACCCTCACACACAAGTTGAAGTCATTATACAAACTTCTGCCAAAATTGACCATCCCAGCTCTGCCAGATGTGGAGGAATAATTTAAACCTTCCCACTGCACCTTCTCTTAATTCATCTCACTCCAGATCCTCCCGGAAACTGTTTTCCATGTTTTATAAAGTAAATCTTCCTGAGTTTAAGACATGAAATCACTCGCTACGTGGACAGTTGTAAATTATTGTGCACTGACATTATCAGCCTCCACCTCCGATGACAAGAGCACTTCTATTGCATGGACTCATTATGATCAGGACAAAGTGAGCGGTGGCTGCCAGGGAGCGGTGAGCGTCGACACAAAAGTATCTTTGTTTTAAATGTCACCATACATCTCCTAAAAGGTTAACAAGTCTGTTTTATCATCCTGGTTCAGTTGCAGTGTCTCTGCGTGAGACAAAGACAGCCGATTAAATTTATTTAAGCTTATTTCACACCGTGATTGCCGGCATGCCCTTTAATTAAGAACAATGTGTTAAAATAGAGGAACAAAATGCAGTAAAGCTGAGACATGAATGCAAAAGTGTAACATTTTTTGAAAATATTAGATTTTTTGAGTAATTTTCTCTGCAATTTTGACTCTTTTATAATTTTAATCATCTCACAAAAACACAAAAAAACAAATTTCAACTCTAAACATGAAGTGAGTATAATTTACACAAAGCGGTGACCCAGTGTTTCCCCAGGATGTTGAATAACCTTGTCTTTTCTGCCCTCTGCTGGACACTCTGAGTACATACATACATACAGTGTACATGCTGTACCCCCCCCTCCATCCCTGCCAAACACACATTCACACGCCCACACGCTCATCTGCAGACACAGAGAGAGGCGTGCACATGTGATTAATGCTCTCCATTTTCACATTTCTTGCTAATTAGCAGCTGCTTGTAGCTCACAGTGACAGTTATTTAAAAGACATTTTATTCAGCCTGTGTCGATAGAGCCATAGACAGCCATAATTATATGTTTAATTACTCCATGTTTGCAGTTTGTATTTTACAAAGGGCCAATTTTATGGACAGAGTTTCGGCTTATTTACATATTTTCTATTGTAGTGCTAGTCCTCATATACAGCCTGTGTTTGAAAGGGAGGCTGGTTGGTCGCACAAACTCTACTTTATTCTTTTCTAGCCAGAACAAATCTAGATTTTTATTTATTTATTTTGAGAGATAGAGTGAGAAACAAATAATTACATGTTGGGCAAGATCAGAGGATGGGATCTGTCTTTAAAAAAATCAAAATAAAAAATTATTATCATGTAAAACTGGGAGTACCTGATGATGATGCTTGAGTACAAGTGAAAAAACTGGTGTTGATCCTTTGGGGGCTGTGGGGCTTGGATGGTGGACACCCTTACCCAGAATACTGCTGAACTGCAGAGCATGATGGGAAATGAAGCATCAGTCATACAGGGGTTGTAGGTGGAGCTCTGACATATTTTCCTTTTAGATTCTCCATAAATACACTGCACCACCTCTCAGCAACAGCAAGTCAATAAACCTGACCCCTTCACTGCCCTCCTCCCTGCTATTTAACCTGTAGACCCAACCAACCCACTGTCCTGTGAAGGGCCCCTCCCCATTTACCAATATGAATCTACATATAGACCAAATATAATCCTAACACCTCTTAACCTAACACATACCAAAAAGAAAATACTTCATGAAATACAAAACAAAAGCCAAACTCCACCATCAACCCCCCCCCCGGAGTCTCCTTGGTATATCCCACCAAGGTCTAACCAGGTGATAGGAAGCAGCTGGCTTCCTTTGGCAGCATCCCGTGTGCACTCCTTGACCCCGCCTCCAAAAACAGGCCTCACAGAGAGTGCAGTTAATAGTTACAAAACAAAAAGCACAACACAACAAAAATAAATGTCGACACCACCTCGTAAATAGACATATAATTTGAATACAGGTCATATTAGTGGGTATCAGAGTGCAACTGTACATCTGAATGTAATACAAAAGTAATTTAAGTCATTACACAGTCAATGAAAACTATGTCATTTGATATAGTGTTGTTGTGAATCATTTTCCTAATAATTTCCTGGAACGGACTCTGTAATTTGACACTATTTATAGGCGAGAAATGAGATGTGTTCAAATGCACTTCAAGTGAAAGGGAAGCATTACCGAGCGAGTCAGTGCACAGCAGGTGAGCTGCATGTACTCAGATGCAGAACGCACTTCTGAGGCAAGTATACACTTTACCATAAATTAACTCGATTGAATGGGAGGTTTAAGTTCAGTTTGCCTTTCAAAGAGTTTTTTTTCCTGGAAATTTGGTTTATTCCAGGAACTTCACGCCTCCACTGTGACTTATCTCAAATGTCAGCCAAGCCATTATATGCTTCTTTTATAGGTGAACACACAAGAGCCTCTTTGAAATAAACAAGCCACCATAGCTGAACAAGTTCAAGGAAAATTACATCAAATGTTTTTTTGAGGACAAGACATTAAGTATTGGCTTGGCTTACTTTAGACTGGATTATTTCCTGTTTAAAAAGGAAGACTCCCAATATTTAATCCAGGAGTTCAATCCTCTGTTTTTGTTACCTTATAGCTGAGATCTTAGTTGAACCACCCAAGAAATCAATGTCAAATGCTCCAAAGTGGGGTAAATGTGCTATGTGGAACAGCTAGCCTACACTTAGGGACTGTAGAAAAATTATTAAGGTGGGGAGGGGGGTGGTTGACCCTTATGTTTGACTACATTATCTTTAACTTAATATGCATTTCCAAATTAAAATAGTGAATATGGCAGAAATTAGTTTTATTTTTAAAACTGGTAAACCACTTGAGGAGTAGGACCATTAACACCATTGGAGGAGTGCAATTCTTGAAAAACATTATCCCTAATTTAAACAAGAGTACAAGTTAATCAGATGTAATTACTTCACTTTTACTTCTCACGAATAATACGTTGCCAGTCACTTTGCCACAGCATGTGGTTTAGATACTATAATGCCCAAGAGCTTTTGCCAGTGATGCCCTTAAGAGATGCAATTAAGTAACCTTAACCTGCAAAATGTATCTTCTCAACGCTGCAGTCCTAAGCATCAGCTGATGTTAGCGTCATGGAAGTTCTTGCTGAAATGCACCTTGGGAGTTGAAGTTAACTATTATCCTGGTGTTTAGAATGGACTCACACTCTGAAGCATGGAGTTTGGCATTTGAAGTTGGAGCCAGAAGTGGAGGAGGCGGGTCTAGCCCTGTAACATGAGGACACTGCCCAATCAGAGGTCAATCAATCAAACTAACCCTGCGCCTAATAGTAGCTGAATATCTACTTAATGATGAAAGGATTTTCAGATGGATTACCAGGAAGAATTTATCTACTGACACCAGAATGAAAAAAGTTATTTTTAACTGAAATCAACTGGAGTCAGCATCTAGTGACTGCCGGTGGTATTGCACTTTTTTGCACAGCCTTACTTTTGAACCATTTATGCCTTAAACAGGCTTTTATTGTGAAATAGTTGCAGGGACAGGGTCACATCTGAGACCCAGTAGCTACATCCATCTTACTACAATCTATATTCTGCACACAGACTGGTATATTTGACTCTTTGTCACAGACCGGATGCTTTCTAACACTGATCATTTGCACTGATGATTGAACCAGGGGAGAAAAAAAAAAGAATGAGATCTGAAACAGCTCCTCCCACTTTGCAGCTTTATATGACGCATTTTTCTGCCAAGGTGGGATGGAGATGATGTTTACCCACAAAGATTCGGTGTAGTTCTGTTTTAAACCTCCCTCTCCACCCTTATTAAATTTTCACACAGTCCCTTACACAAAGTACGTCACTGTTTACGCTTCACAGGCAGAATCACGATCATTACTGTCAGACTGCATGTGTAACATTTTGTAAAACATATTGGAGCCTTCCCTCTAATGCCATTCCTCCACACATAAAATGCAAATTCACCCAAAATGCGTCGCGGCGAGGCAATTAAATTGCAGCTCGTATCTTTGCAAAAACCAACAGATGTCGTCTCCTGTAATACACGACTCCATCAGCCTCTAACAAAACACTCACCTCCAGTCAAATAGCTGAAGCTTTCGCAGCTGAAAAGCCGCAGCGTCTGACAGAGACACCCACTGTTTCTTTATATAACACCTTTTTATAGCACCTATTTACCTTGAAATGATGTTGCCAAGTAACAACATCCCAATTGTGCCCGGCGTGGTGTGTGGGTAGGTGTGCATGTGGTGGGTGTGCGTGTATAGTGTGTATGTGTGATTGATGTCCTAAAGTGCCATTATTGGCTCGAACAGTGGGATTGTAACAGCAGCTGGAAAAATGACTTTGCTGCTGGAGAAAGGTGCACTCAGGAGCTCATCTATCACGACTACATATTAATCCTTAATGCTGCTAATGCCTCCTGCCTCGTTTTAAGATGCAGCACATCTCTGCTGTGTTTTATTTTTTCGCATCACACCTCAAATCTTCACATTTTTTCCCCCCTCCATCTCCCTCCGTCTCAATTTGAGCTCCTTAACTGATACATGTACTAGAGTAATCCCCTTCTTAGCGAATGGGATTAATCTTTAATTCAAGAAGAGCCTTTTATCAATACC
This sequence comes from Pseudochromis fuscus, assembly GCA_900323345.1. Classification (NCBI taxonomy): domain Eukaryota; kingdom Metazoa; phylum Chordata; class Actinopteri; family Pseudochromidae; genus Pseudochromis; species Pseudochromis fuscus. The sequence continues at coordinate 17,484 of OOFC01018126.1, forward strand.
TCGCCGTGCATTCATTGTTCAGTCTGTTTAGGGTGGCTTTAGCCAGCTTTCAGCAAACTGGAGGAATGGTGAGTGTATTAATGCGATGGATCGGGCAGATAGGGGAACATCAGTGGAGTTTCTTTGGAGGAGTATCTGTTTTATTTGAGGTTTTACAGCTGGGATTTATCAGCAGTGCAGCAGAGCGAGGCACCAGGGTTAAAAATGATAGGAGTGGAGTAAATGCACCTAACGGCTCCCAGCTTATACCTCCCAAAAAATCTATTAGCGATGTATCAAATGGAGGGTCTGCCTTCAAGATGTCCTTCAACATGGTTCCCAAAACTAGTTTTCATTTTCTGTTATACTGATGTGATCACCATGAGTTTATTTCTTAAGAGTTTAGAACTTTAATCTCAACAAATATGCAAGTCGTGTTCTCATAAATTAGTAACTTTAATCTCAGAGAAATGTAACTTTTATTCCTTACATTTTTCACATCTAAGGTTTTTTCTTGTAAATTTAGATCTAAGAGTATTTGAGTTACTTTCTAGTAAATTTACACTGTTAATGTGAGAAAATAATGAGGGTTTTATTGTAGATTTGCAACTTTCATCTCAGAATATTTGAGATATCTTGAAATCTAAACGTGTGACTTTAAAGTCAAAAAACACTCAGGCTATTTTCTCATACATTTGCAACTTAAATGTCAGTTTCTGGTAATTTTAAAACTTAATCTCAGAAAATATTGAAGTTATTTTCTAGTAGATTTGTGAGTTTAATCTGAGATTTTTTTTTCTTTTTCTGGTAAATCTGCAACTTAATGAGAGAAAATAAATAAATTTACATTTTTAATCGAAGTAAATATATTTTTTTTCTGATAAAAATTTTCAGCATTAATGTCAGAAAATGTTCAAGTGTTTTTCTGATTAACTTGTGACTTTAATCTCACAATAGATTTCGCCCTGTACGGTATGATATACAAACAATATGATATACAAAAACATGGTTTGTCGCAAAAGACGACTATGTTTCAATTGTTTTTTCCCTTTCAATTTCCAGGAATTTTCCACATCTGGAAAACACGTCTAAAACTTTCCAGGTTCTCCAGGATGAGTAACAACTGTCTCCTCATACTTCTGTTATTCAAAACATGATTTCAAGTCTGATGTTCTTCTAAAAACACCAGACTATCCCTTTAAAATCCACCTGTAATGGTTTCTGAACCTCTTTGTGCTTTATCCTTGAAACTCCAGTACTTGCATTCATCAAGGTACCAAGAGCCTATTATGTACTGATCCACTGCAGCGCTGAGCCAGGATTAGCCCAGAGGCAGGAACACATGATGAAGTAAACTTCACAATGAGGTAAAGACACAAACCCGCCTCGTTCTGGTTACATATACATTTTTCATATTTCGACTTCCTGATTTTGGGTCAGCCTGTTGCCCCGGGAAACAACTACTTTATGAAACAAGTTGGAAATGATGTCGATTGTGATACCGCTCGGTGTGAGTGTGTTTTCGTTCCGACAGCGAGCTGCTACTCTTGGCCTGATATTGCAGGGTTCAATCCCCCAAACACACTCACAGCCTGGAGCAATGAGCATGAAATGTATCTGAGGTTGCTCCCTGCAGGAGTGGACCTGCTGGGGTGTTGAACAACCCAGAGGACAGATCTCACCTTTTAAGTTTGCAATAGAAACTTGTGAATAATAATATTTACTTCATGCCTGCATGTTGAAAGCATCTGCTTTATAACCTCAAGGTGAGGCCAGTGAGGGGACCTTGAGCTGGGATTGTTTTGTCATGTGAGAATTTTCCTTTTTTTGCACATGTAAATATATATTCTGTGTGTCCAAGGGGCATTCATCTTTCATTCAAGGCCAGCCTTGCACTGTACTACGACATGAGTTATGGCTCTGAGTCTTGCTCAAGCCGATAAGCCAACTGCCAAGCTACTCGCCTTGGCCTATTTGTGCTGCTGTCTTTAATAATTAATGTTTAAAGAGGAAAAAAGAGATACAAAATTATTTAAATGAGTAAAAATATTAGATCGCTTTTAATGTTTTATGTTTTTGTGACACTCATCTTTGAAATCCTATATGATCTTAAAACATCATGGAAGCTGTTGTCAGTAGTGAGGTGATTTTAGAGGACTTTGGCGCCACCCAGTGGTTTCAAGCATTCATCTTTTTCTGTGTCCATTTGCGTCATCACGCTTTCTCAATCCGCGGAAATCCGTAATCAACCCTCGAGCATCAAGTTAGCCAGAGTCAGACTGAAACCGGATATAACAGGAGGTTGAATTCAAAATAAAACACCTGCAGCGCCACAAACAAACAGTAGTCATCGTCTAAAATCACACAGATAATCACACATAAAAATTACATTTAGCAAAATAAAGCACATTACAGTTAGACTGTATGTTGTGACTGAGGTAAAAGGGAGTTTTTCCCTTCCCACTTTTCTTTAGATTATTGAAAATATTGCAAAGCATTGACCTTACCATGATTCTGTTGTTTGAGGATTTGGCATCACACAAATCAAATTGAAGTTAAAACAGGATGAAATGTGTGTGTTTGAAAAGAAGTCACCAGGTTAAGAGTCTGAGTACTATTACTGAAGTACAATTGTAAGATACTTGTCTTAGGCAGTTTTCTACTTTTACTTCACAACAAACTAGATTTGCAAATACAATAACCTTAATACTACTACTACTTCTACTACTATTATTATTACTATTAATAATAATGCAGTTCTTATTATGTTAGTATTAACTGGTTTTGGTGTTATTGAGACTAAAAATGTGTGGTCTGGTTAATTTACAACTTTAATCCAAGACAATATTCAGTTTTATTTCTGGTAAATTTGCAGCTTTAACATGAGAAAATAAATGGGTTTTTCTAGTGAATTAATGTCTATGCAAAAATATGTTTGTTTTGATAAATTTCTGACTTCTGAGACAACATTGAGCGTTTTTCGTGTAACTTTGTAACTTTAATCTCAGAAAGATTTTACTTTTTCCTCATAAATCCAATATCTTCAATTTCTTTTTCAGTAAGTTTTTTTCTTGAAAATTTGTAACTTCAAATTCAGAATATTCTATTTATTTATTTATTTATTTTTACATTAATCTCAGAATATTTGAGTTGTTTTCTTGTAAATTTGTTGCCTGAAACTAAGAAAATATTCATGTTTTTTTTCTTTTAAAGGACAAGGCAGTGATTTCAGTCCATATTTACATACTTTCTCATTTCTCTCAATTTTTCCAATTTTGTAAAAATAAATAAATAAATAAATAAAAATCCATGTTTTCCAGGTCGCGTGGACCCTGTTTCCAACCGCAGACTGTAGCCACGTGTTGCTAAATCACTGTATAGTGACGCACCACTGGTACTTTATTTTGAAACACCTGACAGGCAGTGTCACGTACGTGCCTCTGACTGTGTATCAGCCTGCGTTGTACCAACAACGGTATTTTTCTAACTGCTCTGTAGATTGCAGCCATTTCTTTCATCGCTGTGAGTGCTGTGTGTTTTTTTCCCCCACTGGTGTTTCCGAGAAGTGTCTCCTCGTGCGTTACTCAAACTCCGGGAGTAAAAACATAACAACACACAGTTATATTCCTGCTCTGGTTTCCTCGGCTGGCTTCAACTGCCAGCTGAACCTCGTCGGGATGGACCCAGCAAGCCGATACCAAGTGGTGAGTTTGGATCAAAACACGGTTGATAGCTCGGCCTGACACTCTGCCAACAAGGCCTTGCTACAACATTAACACCCTACATGTGTCAGCACTCAACTGAGACACCTTAAATAACCAAAAACAAAACAAACCATGTTTAATATCTTGTGAATATTTTCATTTTCTTTCGAATCAGTTTTGACAGCGTTTAATCAGCTACTTCCGCGTTAGCTAGCTAGCTAGCTAGTCTACCAAAGATGATACGTGCGGGCCTTTGAAGTTAACACGCAAATTATTAACAGTGTTACACAACTAAAACACATCGTGTTATCTGTTTTCGCCAATAAACCGTCCCGTAGTTACACGGCTGTAGACAAGCTAGCAGAGCAGTGGGGGGATTTGCTAGTAGGGTAATATTTATTGTGGAGTGAGGGACTATTTTGTACAGCGGATTTATTCCCCTTTTAAAATGACTTGTGAAGAAAACTATAGTAATAAATAAGTAGTAAAGAACTTATTTTTTTGCTATGTTTTTGAAGTAATTCCTTCAATGGGTTATTCAAGGTAAAATTTGTTATTGTCACAAGCCCAAATGTTCAAAACAGTTGTTATTGGGTTGATGTGTGGTTTATTAACTGGCCTCAACATGAAGACTGTATTTGTGTTATTTATGGTAAATAATAAAAGCTTGAATGTTGGAATCTCCTGAGATAAAGTCTGCTTTGTGCTCAGATGCTTGTGGTTCCTGGTTTTATGACTGATAATCCCACAGGATTCAGATTGAACCAAAGCAAATCATTGTTCCAACTTTTCAATTCCGAACAAAGCGGGGATTCAAAAGGACACTCTTTGAAAATAACACAATAATAACCTCGAAAGAAGATTTAGATATTGCACAGGCCAGCACATGCAGGCCACACTGTTATCTGATGTTGTGGTTCATGACATTAGGCCTGACAATTTTTGTTTCTTTTTTAAATAATAATTCTGTGCTGCTGCTGAGCAAGCCTGCATGAGATTTGGGTGTATTTTGGACATATGAGGAGGCTTGTGGCTGTGTTGTTAAGATCTTATGTAATCCCCTGTGCGCGGGGGTGCGTTATGCTTTGTCCTTGATTCTGAGCCAGTCGTCAGCCACTCATTCACTTCTCTGCCTTCTACACCGACCCTGCGCTGGTGGAGGTTTCAAAAGGTGGTTTGAACTTTTGAGGGTTTTTTTCATTTTATTTTAATCATGACTGGTAAAACAGATGTACTGATATTAGTCACCTGTGACTTTGTTGTTTTTTTTTTTTTGAGTTGTCAGGAAGATGTCAGTTAGTTGTTAATACAGAGGATGTTTTAACCTGTTTTGCAGAGGTGAGGGTAAACTCATGATGGGTTTAAAAGCGAAACTAAATGTCCTAGTTAAAGGTGTTTACCTGCAATAACAAAGCTGACTGATCCAAATGTCTACTGGCATATTTGTCGTTTTTGTGCTACCAGTCACTTGTCCTTTTCAGAGGAATTTGTTTGAACTTGCTGAACTTGCTCAACCACCTTGAGGCAGCTTTTGTTAATCTTTACGTTGTATCATCGAGATTAGTCTACGGTTTTTTATCTACTCACACTGAGCGACATAGCTAGGTGATATGCAAGTTTATAAAACCATAAAACCGCAACTTGACGCCAGTAGCTGATTTTTGACCTCATATTACATCATTAAAATCCAGTAAGTCCTATTATGTTGAGCTCAGTGTCACCTTTTGGACATTTCTGAATATAAAGTGGAACAACAAATTATTCCTGTGGCCTGCAGCTGTCTGGGTTTCAGTAAACTTTCTCAAGGGCACCTTGATTTAAGTTTCAGAGAAGGTGTGAAGGCCGCCCTGTAACCATCATATCCCCATCACCCCCTCTCCCTCTGTAATTTCAGAAGGCGTTTCGCTCTTAGGTCTGACAAAAAATTAATCTACTTAACTTGTAGATGACTCTCTCAGATGGAGCAGACACCCTCGTTAACTGATTACATGTGGATCACTTTTCCAGAGACCTTCCTGTGTTGACATACCGATGCAGCTCTCCCATGTCTGCGCTTACAGTGTCAAACATTCTGCTGAGGGCAAATGCTCCTACTCTGCACCGCAGACAAACACAACCAGTAACTCTACTCCTGCAACATAGTTTGCATTGGCGGGAGAAACGTGTTGCAGCTTCACAATAACAGTCTCCATGTGTTTTGACAGTGAAATGCTTTGGGAAATGTTTGCATCAGCAATTCTTTACCACAGTATAGAGAGATATGATGTAGAGAACAAATAGTAAACAGTGAGGCAGAATTAAGTGCACGCACCAATGCACAGTTATCCAAGCAGTGGGAATGGTGGACCCTGCCACAACCAATACGTACTGCTATATAGAGAGGGTATTACTGTGTATAAATGCATTTGAGGGCAATATATGAAATGAAGAGTAAGTACATATATTCAAGTCCACCTGAAACAGCATTTTTAAAGTATCTAACTTCTATATTGTGGCGTATTTGCAGCAAAAACAGGATATGTAGGCGGGACAAAACGTTTGGAGCAATTTGATTGGACTATTGAAACATAACGAAACACCAGATCTAGCTAGCTAACATTAGTAGATAACCTACGTACTTTGTTACTAGATGACAAAGTACTGTGTCAACACACAACTGTCCATCAAAACACAATGAAATGCCATAGCTGACTAGCTAATGTTACTAGATGACCCATGTACTACTGTTATCTAGTATTTCCAGATAACGTGAGTACTACATGCTAATGACACTGTTCCAACAAAGCACTTATTACTACTACAGTTGCTACCTATCAGCAGATTGATTGACAAGTGGATGCAATGATACTATTGGTTGAAATGAAAGTTGTTTTAGTCAGAAATCTGCACTGACAAAATGTTCAATGAAAGAAACTCTTGCAAAAAATGAAACTCTTCTTTAGATGAAGATGCAGTACTGGGCGAAAGAAAATCTGAATATATTGTAGATGTGCCCACGTCAACCCACTCATTCAGCTTAAAAATATAAACATGAAGTCCTAAAAAAATCAAACAAAGTGCTGCCTCAACCACAGTTGGTGCTGACAAACAAAAACAGATTGTGCAAAGCTCATTTTGTTATGTAATAACTGCCTGATGTTGCTGCTGCTTTCAGCAAACAGAACAAATGTCCGACAACATAACACAGAAATCCCAACCCCATAACGCAGATTATTTAAACCTACTTCCCCACGACTTTCGTCTTTTACTTTCTAAGTATGTCATGAGTCATCTCGACTTCAGACGTCAGCTGTGTCTTTCTGCCTGGAAGAAAAAATACAAGATTGGTGCCAGTTTGAGAAATGTGGGACAGCGTGAGCCGTCCCCTCGAGCTGCCACACTTTTTCTTTTTGGCTGAGTGATCAGCTGATCTGCTTGTACGACTCCTTTGAACCCCCCTCGTCTCGTCCTCTCTTACAGTTGCACAATGAGGACGACTCTTCGGAGGCCTCCACCAGTGAGCAGCAGCCCAGCACTTCTGCCACAGCCCAGGCCAGTACATCTGGCCAGGACCAGAGCCAGGCCCAGGCTAGCCCGGCCTATGGAGCAGGGGAGGCATCAGGATCAAGGACTCAGGGGGAGGCGGAGGCCCCACCACCTCCCTACGCCTCCATTGACCTGGGAGCAACCGCTGCAACACCTGGTATTACTCTACTCACTATTCCCTTTAGAGAGGACCTATTGTACTACATGTGATGCAATGTGCTCTTGTGGAGATGTTTTCCACCTGGCGAATACTCTTCAAATGGTCTGATGCACTTCTAGTGAGACGACAACCCACATTTCGAGCAAGTCATTGTAGTTTGATGATGAACTTTTGAACAAATACTCAAATATTGAGTAAAAAGTGACAGCCCCATACTGCCCATGGCCAAAGTTTCAGATAATGAGGTAAAGGGATGTTATGCACCCATCGAAGAAAGGAGTAAACCATTTAAATATAAAGCTGGAGGTGAGCAGAATAGGCTCTTCCTTAAGTGCACATTTTTCTAGAAGCAACTTCCAAAGTGCGGTTCCCTGCTTCCAAAAATAGCAACAGCATTTAATCCCGTGGCAGTTTTGTGGCGAGTGTTTGAACATCTGTACCCATGAGTCACGTCGGCTTCCATGACGGCATCACCACAGACTTGGCAGCTCGACTTCGACGCACCGAGCGCTCCACTCCCCTTTGCGCTTTGTGACCGAGTTTTCTCCTGACGTTTCCACAGAGACCAGTTTCCGAGGCGACTTCCCGGTGCCCCCGCCCTACAGCGTCGCCACCTCATTGCCCACATATGACGAAGCGGAGAAGGCCAAAGCGGCTGCCATGGCTGCGTCCACGGTGGAGGTGATGCCACGGGTGAGGAAGACACGCTCACACATGATCTTGACCTTGAATGTAGATGGCTAAAGTGTCCGTTGTGGGCCTGTTTCCTTTCACTTGGCAGTTGGTTGGGTGGGGCTTAGCTCAAAGCGTGCCAGAAGAGAATTACGTCTCAACAACCCCACCCTTCTGACACGTCAAACCAAAACAAAACCTTTATCTTAGACAGCATCGGTCCTTCCCACATTAACCTCTCCCACATGCTACGTATAAATATGGACCAGCTATATGAACTTTGAGCTATTTTACACAACACACTGTGTCAACATCTTCCAGTCATACTCCGACTTGACTGAGCATTTTCCAATGAGAAGGAATGGCCATAAATGGGAGTGTAAGGGTGAGGAAGGCCGAACTCATCTATTGATTTTTGTGCAGTAGGTGTGTCAGAAACTAATGTGTCTTGTGTGTGTCCATACAAGGATGATGAATTCCCTCCCAGAGATGATTTCAGTGACGCTGATCAGCTTCGAGTTGGGAATGATGGGATCTTCATGTTGGCCTTTTTCAGTGAGTGAATTCTCAGTGTCTTAAGTTTGAAGATGACCACCGCCGATTTTAAAATACAACCCTGTATCGATGTCCAAATGAAAGTTCTGTTGTACATTAAGTCCTAAATAACTTTTCATGACTAAATGATGACAACAAGTCTTTATATTTTTCCCTTCAGTGGCCTTCTTGTTCAACTGGATCGGCTTCTGCTTGTCCTTCTGTATGACTAATACCATCGCAGGACGCTACGGAGCAATCTGCGGCTTCGGCCTTTCCCTCATCAAGTGGATACTCATCGTAAGGGTGGGTATTTTATCAGGAAAACACATGTTTGGAAACATCCTGGACGCTACAACTACAAAAACACTAAAAGTGAAAATGTCCTCTCCTCTCTGTCCAGTTCTCAGACTACTTCACCGGCTACTTCAATGGCCAATACTGGCTCTGGTGGATTTTCCTGCTGCTCGGTGAGTACATGCCACCATCATTCATCTCACTGACTAACCCTCAAAGCGAAGCCTCTGTTGTTGACTCGGTAATCCTCCCTCCGCTCTGCAGGCCTGCTGCTGTTCTTCAGGGGTTTCGTGAACTACCTAAAAGTCCGCAACATGTCAGAGAACATGGCCACTTCTCATAGAACACGCCTCTTCTTCCTCTACTAAAGGTAAACCCGTCACGACAGCTTTTTCCCCACACAGCCACAGCCCTACTTTATATATAATTGGATTTCATTTCCCCCAGGTTTCCAACACCATCGCCATTCCTTTCCAATGTGAAGTTCCTTCCCCTCCCCTCGAATGACCTGATCGAGGAGCCTTGCAGCGAAGAGAGGGAGACGGGGGGAAGGAATGAAGGAAAGAAGTAGGGAGGAAAGTGTTACCAGTCTCATTAAAATCCCAACGCGACTCACTCTGAAGTCTCTACTTCTGATCCGAGCCGAAAAATTTGATGATCGCATCTCTTCCCAGGCTTTTTATTATTTTTTAAAAAAAATATTATTGTTGTGTTTCATTTTCCTTTGATTCAAAGCTCGTCACTTCTCTCAGATCATGTGAAGCCAGCTCAGCTCATGTGTCATGTCTCCCAGGAGCTGCAGTGCTGTTGAGATACATGACCAGAGGCAGATTCAGCTCACACGGTCTCAGAAAGCACAATTAAAAACAATACAATCAAACAGTGAAGGAAATACACACAATTCACTTTGATAATTCTACATTAGCTTATTTTATGATGTTGCTTGTTTTGTGGAAACAGTGTTAACAGCTTACATCTGAATCTGATGATAAAGTAACATTTGAACAAACAAAATCCAAATGACACGCAATTCGTTGGAACAATTTTGAACACACTGTTGTATCACCACAGAAAGTACTTCAAATGGTCCGATGCGCTGATAGAGACGCTGCAGCCTTGGTTTCGAGTAGGTCATTACAGTTCGAATATGAACTTTTCACCCCACATTCAGAGGTATATTCTTAAAAAGCGACAGCCCTACTTTGGCGTTTCTCTCCGACATTTGCCACAAAGAAGAAGTAAGGATTTAGGGATCATAGTATATTCAGTATTAGTACTTTAACCATGATGTAGCATTTTTACAGTCTGACATCTCAGCCTCTCTTCCACAGAATCGAAAACCTTCAAATTAAACACTTTGAGGCAAGCGTGATGGATGGATTTTCATCCTAAGAGCACTCAAGTGTGCACTCATGTGGGGAAGATATACATTGATCAGTTTACATATCACAAACCCTGATGCTTTTACTGTTTTTAAACCAAACATCCGAGCTGTGTTTGCTTACAGTAACCAAGAGGAGGCTTGAAGAAGAAGTTCTAACTGCACTGGCTGCCATTTTTTTTTCAGTTTGAATCAAAGAAAAATGAAAAGAGTAATTCCAACTACTTTTTTTTTTTTTTGCGTTAAACCAAAACTTAACCAGAGAGCAAAAGGTATAACCCAGCTGTACTGATGCTACAGGCTGAACATTGCTGCCCTCTTGTGGTGAAATAGCAAACATTTACCAATTATAAGAGAGGTGTTTTTCAGGATTTTTTGATCCCATCGTCTGATCTTGCCCAAAAAAAAGATCGAGATCTGATTGAGTTTTTACGTCTTTTTACGTTACGTTTTACGCACGACCTTGGTGGTAATTATTATTCCGACTGTATTTCACAACACAAGTTCATCTCGACATCATAAGCTGGAAAACAATGGCTTTTTTTTCATCTCCAAGTACTGCCGGATGGCAAAACGGTATCTGTAAGCTAACCAGTGAAATCAGTGTTTTATAGGCTGCTGCTACAGTCGGATCAGCGGCCCCTGAAGCAGGTCTGCATCTTCTGCGATAGTAAATAAGCATTTTTACAAAAAAAGAAACAACTCCTCGGAGTACAAGAGTCTTATGCAATTTTACGTAATTGTAATTAATGACCTACAATTATTGTGGATGTAAAGTCCTGTGACAATGACATAGATGTAGTCGAGTAGTTCAATCACGACAGATTGAGATCCAGTTGTGAGATCAGGGTCGGTCCAGAGGTGCTGACTTTACACACATTTGCCAACTCGATGATTTTAATCACCAAGTAAATCAAAGGAAGATGCAATAAAAACCAAGTATAAAGGCGACTGCATGTTCTGCATGACAAACCCGACACATGGATCTCTCTCTGGGACTTTTATGGTTAGATTCAAATCTTTTTTCATGGAGTGAGAAGCTTTTATTATTAGAAGGACGATATCAGCACAGATGTTGTGATTTCTGGCGACGGTGAAGAAGAAGAAGTCGGCGTGAATGGAGCATGAGTGAAAACGAGCCTGACTGGACAAAGAAATAAAGAAAAACATGCTTTTTTTGAATTATTTTTGTCATCCTGAAAATGAAATGTATATACCAGCTTATGCCAATTCATAATATTTGCACTTTGAAGAACTTCTGTACATTTGTGAATCTTGCTAAACTTGATGTGAGGAGTAGAAAGCGACACATCTTAGCCATCCAAGTTTTTCGACTGGAATTCTTAATCATCCCAAATGGATAAATTTGCCTTTTGCACTTTTTATTTTTTCAACAGAAAAAAAAAAAGATAATATTGTTATTGTGTGTCTTGTTTCATCGCTTTTAGCCTAAACTGTGACAGCTTGAGTATTGCCAAACTTCTTTTCTTTTTCTTTTTCAATATTTTAGACTCTGGTCATATCCCACTAAAGCCTCTTTCAGCAATATCAACATCTTTCGGTGAATTAAAGCTCTGCTGCATGATTCCTCCACCCGAGCGAGTGGGGTTATGTTAGGATTTAATCTAGTACAAATACATTTCTTTCTTTGTAAATAAATGAGGAGAAAACAGAAAAATTACATAAAAAAACAAACAAGACGGCAGCCTAACTATTTTTTTTGTCCGAGATACTCCCTGTAACTTCTTCTGAAGCAGTTGTTATGCATTTATTGTAACTGGAATTAAAATAAATGACAGATGATGTCTTGCAAAAATGCCAATAAAGTTCAAAAACCCTGCCACTTAGATTGTGTGTTGGAGTTGGTTTGTACATATTAGACCATAGACTCAGCCAAAAGCGACCATATTTGGATATGAAGAGGGGAGTGAGGAGGCGGGTCTGACCATTGAACCGTCCAATGGGAAAGAGACGGGAACGGATTTTATCTAATGACTTGTGGAAAGACTTCTTGTCTCTTTTGAGACCCAGTTGCTTTATCGAATTTCCAAATACAGTCTTTGCATTCGACGATATATCCGAGATATGTGTGTCTTATCTGAACACCACCACTCAGCCAATCATAAGCCTCATTTCATGCTGTTGTTTCTGTCCTTCAACCAGCTTCACTCGCCATTCTTTGCTGTAATATCTCCCCCGGCCTTCACTTTTGTGTTTAATAGAGAAGATAATGTGATGTTTAAGCAGCTACTACTCAAAGTAAAACTGTTGCATCATCTTTATGGCGTGTGAGCGCACATTTGCCTCCAAGGGCGAGGAAAAAGTTAACTCAGAAAGAAACTCAAGTACAGTTGAGGAGAAAGTAAGTTGACTTTTTTTCCACATATGTGAACAAGCAAAACAGATGACACATAAAGTTGACTGATTGTATTCAAATGGCTTTGAAGTAGATATTGTCATTTTGCCCAAATCTAAAGAGGCCTCTGGGGTCTGCAGTTAAAAAGTTGTGAGGCCTATTGTTCTGTCAGGGTCTGCAAATCATTTTCCTGTGAGGAAAATCAGAACAATTAAAACAAATTTGTTTTTGTCAAAAACCAACTGCCCCAACAAATTCAAAGTCTCCAAGAATTCAATGTAACAGTTTGCTGCCTTGGGAAAGACTGGTGTTGATTTAACTATGACTTCTGCATCATATCAAAGACTGTGTGAGGCCATCTGCCAAAAAAAGATGAACAGGAAGTGGACCTTTAAACAGCATTATGATCTGAAGCACATTGGCAAACCTACTAAGAAATGGAGATCTATACAACTGCAAGCCAATATGAGCGATTGATGGTCAATTACACACAATGTCAACAGGAAGTTATTCGTGCTAAAGAGGCAACACTAGCCTGTCAATGGTACCGTACCACAGAACAATATTACATCCATTAATTATTAAAAGGCTCATTTTCCTGTATCTCTGGGCAATGTTTGTCGAACAGTCCAACATATTACTTTATCACATCACTTTAGGGGAAGAAGCGAAGCCATGAAAAGTTGAAGATTGAAAACTCGATTTGGTTTTCCATTTGGAAAAAGTACCCAACACCTCCCAGCTTTTGTTAATTACCTGTTTTAGCACACCACCATCTGAATAGTTATGGTGAACATGCTAAGTGTTAAACTTGCTAAACATCAGCATATTAGCATCGTAAGCATGTTCGCATACTGGTATCTCGTCATGTAACTACACACATTTCCTTGAACTTTAAACACAGTGGGACATAATGTGGATTAACTGGACTGATGAGAGCCATGAGACTGAACCTCAACGCTACATTTTGTGGACCAGAAAACCAAAGCAACAAATGAAACAAAGTAAATCAGAGATCCTTTGTTGAAATAAAAATATAGAAGAGAGGAACTTTAATTTTTAACTGTTACCCTTTAAAGTCCATCATCTGAGTCCTAACACGATATCAAGCTGTATAACCCCAGTGAGCCTCAGTATCTTTAATCTCCAAGACCATTCATTTTACCCATAACCTAAAAAATAGTCTCTTTAATTGAATATTGGTAAGCTTATAGTCTTATATCATTTCTTTCTACTGTACTTCTTAGAGAAGTAAATTGTATTCTCAGAAATCATACCAAAAGTTGACAGATTAAATGTTAGTGTTGGTTTTCATCCACTAGATGGAGCCAAAGATTGCTTCTGTTCATCTTCAGTTGCAGGTTATTTAACATCCCTGCACACTTTTCTTATTTGGGTCAAAGCTCTTATCACTGCCACATATCAAATACTTCTTCCTTTATGTGCATCTTCGAGTTGCTTTAACATCATTTCCTGTCCTCTGGCCCTTTTTTATAATTTATAACAATACTCGAGAACACCTTGGGTCATCTCTCACCAGAAAAGAGTATGCATTAATCTGGGATAAAAGCTGAATTTGCTCTTTTCGTTTTGATATCGTTATATTAAATTTAAGCTCCATAAGTGTGGAGTCCTACACTGTATGCATGGGGCAACATTAATCCTATTAAATTATGGTAGAGCAGGGACCATTAAAGGGTGAATGGCTCTTGTGTCTTTGATGAGCAGACATTTTTATTATCTATAAAATCTAAACATAAAGGTATTCTAAGATATCGATTTTGCATTTTATGAAATTGCTTGTGTTTTATTGATGTTCTGATATCTTATTTTTATGGTCCAGTTTCTCTAAAAGTCATCTATGCTACAGTGATGATTTGCAACCAATTTTTTTACTCGTGTACTTTTATTGAAGTTTAAACGGTGTGACCCATCTACTGATCCGAGTTCAGCCGTCCCACTCGGAGAGGCTTGATAAATATAAGCCGGCGGCTCTTTAGGACTGCTCTGGGAGTGCTTTTTGCTCTCCGCTAGATCAATGTGTCCTCACACTCCACTGCCTCGGGCTATTAACTAGGCCCCTCTCTTCTTACACAGCTGCCTGTGTTAACATCTAAAAGCCTGGTTTTTATGTGAGAAGACACTAGTGGTCAGGAGGCAGAAAAATCTGCAGGTCATTAAGTGGATCACTGTCGGGCTAAGATTACACCAAACAAAGTGTGCTCACAAGGTTGCAGTCCGAACTGATGATCTGATTAAAAATACACTCTGGAGTGGAAACCTTAGTTGTAACAGCAGCCGGAGGTATTGGTCTTTTATCAAATGCAACCTTTATCAGATGTGGGTCTATAATATAGTGTTAAAACATGTATCACACTTCTTCTTATTACTTAAACCTTTTGCTACAAAGATGTCAATTTAAAAGCTATGTATATAAGTATCACTAATCGAGTCTACAGTGATGCTAGCAGCTCTACGAGACTCTACGAAAGCTAAAGAAGCTCGATATGAAGTCAAAGTGCAATACCACAGATGACCACTAGATACCGAGTTGAAAAAGCTCCAATGATTCAATTCAGAAATCCATCCATCCTCAATCCATCAGAAAATTATTGAGACATTTTGCCCAAACCTCATGGCAGCACTAGACAAACACTCAAAAAATGACTGAAATAAATTCCAATATATCATAGGCATCATGGCTGTCTGAGAAAATTTTCCATTTTTTTTTAATGACAACTTTGACCTGCTTGTGGCATTAAATGTCAGTCACTCACAAAAATCATTTGGATTCATCCTCTGGGGAAACATAAATGTCTGCATTTAATGTACATTCATTTAAAAGTTATTGATATATTACAGTCGGAATCAAAGTGGTGGACCAACCTTCAGAGCTGCTGGAGCTGCAAAACAAATGATGTGTAAACTATCCGTCAAATGATCTTTCACCTCAAACACTGCAGCCTACCTTTAGATACACTCTCCTGAAGTCTTGTATTAATTTATCTTCAGTGTTTTATAGATGTGACTTAAATACTATAAACAAATGTGCCCATAAATCTAACGCTCAGACCACCATCACTCTCTTTGAAGCCCATTTAACTGTGTGTCATGGTGACTGCAATAATTGTAGAAAATGTCACGTCTACATTTCACCACAAGGAGGCACTGTCTACACATATTCTCATCACTTATGGAAGCTTGAAAGTAAAAACTCACACATGATGTTGACTTCAGTGGAGCAGTTAAAAGGTTGGTACCTTGCAGTAAGAGCAAAATCTTTTACTTAGTAATCTAGATCACGTTTTTTAATTTAAATACTCAGGGATCGAGATCCACTTCACGCTATCTCAACAGTGACATCTGGTGGCCGCTCAGTAAGTAAACATTCCCTGTGTTGTTCAGGGAGAAACAAAGACAATTAAAAAAATAACCTCACTCAAGGATAAGACTCAAGCACCATCCTCTCAGTGAGAAGTGGCAACATTTGCCTGTGAACTGTGAAGTCCTTGAACCTACAAGCTGTCTCCTGCTTCCTGACAGACAGGGCTCAGGTGTTGCTCTTCCCTTCCTGTGTAAATTATACACCAGGTTTTGATAGGTGTCACATTAGACAGAGGATGTTGTTCCTCCCTGTCTATTTCACGTTGCTGACAACACCTATGTTTCCTGCAGCTGCCAGAACACTGTATTCAACCGAGCCTTTTGAGTTTAAAGAAGTCGTTTTTAAATTTCAGGGTCAGTATGATTGAAGTAGTATGTACAAATTATTATCCCACCATATAAAATATATATAGTTTATGCTCACTCTCCATAGCTAACCCTCTATAACTGACTGACTACAAGTGATCTGTTATAAACAGGTCTGATACCCAGCTGTTTGTCAAAGTTAAATATATTTTGTAAAAAGGTTTGCTAAAAATTTACAAATACATTAAGACGGGTGATTCCCAAATGTTTGTCAAATTACAAAAATGTTAACTCGTCATGATTCCCAAACACTTCAGGACGTTCAAAATACATTAAGTTGCTGAGACTGCAGATTGTTTTAGAGATGTACGAATAAGTGAAGTACGCACGACTGCCAACTGTTAGGAAAACTTTCAGATACGTTAAGTGGGTGTGACACCTGAATGTTGCCAAAAAGTTACGGATACTCTAAGTGAGCACAAATGCCGACTCTTACAAAAAGCCACATGATAAGTGGGAGTTATAACCGACTCTTACGAAAAGTTATCGATACATTAAAAGGGTGTGACACCTTCATGTTATGTAAAAGTTAAAGATAAGTGTGTACGACACTTTAATGTTTACCAAAAGGTTACAAAAACGTTAAGTGCATGTGACTGCCAACTGTTAGGTAAAAGTTACAGATATGTTAAGTCGGAGCAATTGTCAACTGTTCATCATGTAGGCATGACCACTGACTGTTACAGAAACTTACTAATTCTTCAAGTCGGCGTCATCACCGATTGTTACGAAAAGTTAAAAGTATGCTAAGTCACTGTGTTTGTCAAGTGTTTGGAAAGGGAGATATATGGCTGCGTCTGGGTTAGCTTTGCTTGGTAATGTTAGCACTGACTCTGGCTAACTATTACTTTTGGTTCATGTTAATTCAACGCTTGCTGACTTACTGGCAGCTCAAATACACTTAGTAGGGGATTAGCTTGCACTGACTGTTTCACTCTGATTGGTCTAGCAAAGAGGACTGAAAATGACGAGCCTTTTATTTAACACAAACCAAAACATACCCTCTCAATAGATCACTGAATGTTGTTTCCATCATATCATATGGGAGGATGACGTGGTATGAACTTGTTATTCATATACAGTACAGTTTTGAGAGTGGCCATACTGAAGAATGTGTGGACAAGATGCCGATATTCAGTAAATTTCACAGAAATGGACAAGTACGTTTTGACATTGTGGTCTGTTCACTCACTTCTCTTAGACTAGAAGTAAATGATCATTTAAAATAATCTATTCTGTGCCGGCCTGCGGCATCGATGTAGCCAAAAGCCACAGAATTACACTGTGAATAACAATCAGTGTTCAGCGGGGGAAGCTGAAAGCGCAAGTCAAGTAAAAGCCTCATTACTGCAGGAAATAATGTCTGAATCTTTCCGTAGACACTCTGAGTATTCTGATATTAGTCTTTGAGTAAAGGCTGGAGACCGAAAACAAAATCTGATCCTAAGAAAAGAAAAAGTAAAAGAAAGAGGAGCTTACGTTGAACAGAGAAGCCCATTCACATAATGGGTTTATGTTCCCTACTCGCCTACCCGCCAACCCCTGGCCCCAATCTGGCCTCCTCTCTTTTAGAAGGCCTTAATGACTAACCCATTTACATAACTCCCTTCCGGTTTGCAAATGTTTCCCTTTATGAGGCCCTCTCCTCCCTCTGAACTCATTCTCTTCATCCTTTCTTGCTCTCCGCCGCTCCATCTGAATGTCTCTCGCCTTGGTTCGGACCAGGTGGAGCCCGGCCGGGGCCCAACCCAAAGTAAACTCTGTCACATGCAGAGAGGGAAAGGCAGCGAGAGTACTGTGCTGACAATCTCTGTCAGCAGCATATCTGAGGGCCTCGGCTGCCTGGCTACTGCCCAGTCTATGTGTGTGTGTGTGCGAGGGTGTGTGGTGAAGTGTGTATCTAGTTCATCGTGCTCTACCAGCAGCTTTCCGGTGTGTGGGTGCCTCGACTGATTACCAAAACCTTACCTTAGCCAGAGAGAATTCGCTAATATTTTGTCCTATTGTGATGTTGAACTGGACAGTTTCTAGAGATCAATCACATGAAAACAGACTTGACTGAGGACTTTGATTGGACCACTGAAACACCATAGCTAGGATGCTAACATTACTAGATAACCTACGGACTACCCTATATAGTATCATATTACTGGGTAATGTTAGTCCTACATACTAACTAACTTCAAATGACTGAATATACATGTATTTAAGGGTGGGACAAAACATTTGGAGCAATTTGATTGGACCACTGAAACACAATGAAATAGCTAGCCATAGCTAGTTGGCTAATGTTAGTAGATAACCTATGCACTTCATTACTACTACTAAGTACGCGGACTGTGCATTACATGAAATAAATTCAGTGTGTTATGGGTTAAAATTTTGGAAAATATGTCTATCAGCTTTCTTGCTTTGGGAGTTGATTAGCGTAGCTTAGCATAAAGATGGGAACCGGCGCTAACAGGCTCTTTAACGTGCTAATCTTGCTTGTTTTATCTGGACACCGTGTAGAAATAACAAGTCGAGTGTTTTTCACGTGGTGGAAATATTTCTTCGTAACTTCCAAGGAAATGTTTATGGTCTGATAAGCTACCCAACCACAGTTATGGTAAGGTCACAAAGGAAATGGCCTGAATGGACACGCAGGCAACCACTGAGTAAATAATTCAATCGGAGAACTTCAGCAAGTGTTGATGCATCAGCCTTATCACAGCAAACTTTAACATGCCAAGTTTTCATGTGCATCATACAACAACATCTAATTCTTTCTTTCTTAGGAAGTTAGTTCACAAATATTTCTTTCAGTCCTGAGATGGGCTACTTATCTGATATAAGCTCATTTGACCAAGAGAAAAAGTCTTAATCAAACATATGTCAGTTTTCCTCAGCAGATAAAGTTGGTTTTTAATACTAATTGCAGTACTTGGTTTGGTAATCTTCCAAACAATCTCCTGAAGCACATTTATAATCATTATTTATTTGTTTCTGACTCTCAGTGCCCATTCTTGTGTGTTACATTTACAGTGCTGAACCCTCCATTGACTCACAGCAGCAGCAGTCACCCACACAAGAGCAAAGCCTCTTAACCCTGTGGCAGTAGGTGAGGAAATATGTAATCTCTTTGGCACAAGGCAGCGCAGGCTTTCAAGTGGGCATGAAACACGGTGTTGCGGAAGAACAGAATAGCAGTGTGTTCCGCTTTCGGCGTTCACATGTACGCACACGCCTCCTCCATTCAGGAGTCACTACAAACAGCAGGGCCTGGAGGCGACGCACAGGAAGAATGGGGTTTGGAACGGCTTCCAGGACACATACCTGTCTGTTGTCGAATGTCAAACTGTGGAACTGTGACATTTCACAAGACTGCAAGTACACACAACATGCATACGTGCGCATACCCGGGGATTTTTAGGGTGTTTTCACACAAATGTGAAACCTATAGTCAGCCTTAAGGTTATCCCTTAAAAAGAACGAGGAATTTATCAATAGGATGTGAAGATCTCTGCAAAGTCTTTGACCAAACATTGTATAATGAAAGTGTGGGTTAGTTCTTCGTGGGTGGGTTGTTCTGCGGTGGCACAATTCAGAGGGAAAGGAAAGTTTACTTTAATTCTTTCCTGGGATTGTCTAAACTTGTGCGGCAATTCACACCCAAAATAGATTCAAAAAGGGACTAAAAAAAGGATCTAACCTGTCGCAGGGAAAGTTCCACTGCTTTGTCTTTGATTCATCCTGAGTTGTATGCAAAATGCACATCAAAAAGTATGTTTTAATATATCAAAATCTCTATTTTCAGAGTGGGAATGATGGACCCTGCCACAAAGGATATAAACTACTGGATCAAGAGGCTATTTCTAAATATA
This sequence comes from Pseudochromis fuscus, assembly GCA_900323345.1. Taxonomy (NCBI): domain Eukaryota; kingdom Metazoa; phylum Chordata; class Actinopteri; family Pseudochromidae; genus Pseudochromis; species Pseudochromis fuscus. The sequence goes on from OOFC01018126.1 coordinate 37,705, forward strand.
GATTTATTTGAGGGCTATTGCAGAAATATGTTAAATATACAGGGGAGTGTAACTATACCAAAATCCACCTGAAAGAGCATCTCAAGAGTATCAAACTTCCATATTTTGACATATTTCAGGGACAAAATGTTGGGAGCAATCTGATTGGACAGTTGACTAGCTAGCTAACATTACCAGAGCTACCAGACATCAGAATGGAGTATTTCATGATTAAAAATGACCAGATTTTTTTGGAGCCAGCCTCTAGTGGCCATTGGGAGTATTGCACTTTTTCACACTTCACCTCATTTTTTAAAACCTGGTTGCTCTGTCAGTTTCTTTGTCCAGTCTTGATGAAAGCCAACTAAAATGACTGTCAGCAGCTAACATCGCTAACCCAACCAACCTCAGCAGCACCAATATCCTATAACCACCACTTCTGTCACTCCATGTCACATCTCATTGCTCCAAGACAGCTGTTAGACCCAGATTTTTTTTTTTAATGCCTTGTTTGACTTCTGCACCATTTATCCCTTGTTCCCGCATGCAGCGCTGTGCTTCTAGAACAGCACTTGAACACACGTGCACAGCTCAACGTCAGCAAATATTGACACTCTGCTGCGGATGCCACCTGGTCCGCCAGTTGAGGAATAATAATATACCTGCAACACGAGCGATCATTAAGCCGCAGGAGCCGCATGGCACAAAAAAAATCTCGACAAACATCCACAGCATATGAACTAAACTACACTCAAATTCAGCCAAATTACAACATATTTTTTCACACATGAGAAAAATAAAAGTCCTTTCTTCACCCTTAGGCTTCACTGAACCTGCACTAAGAATTCACAATAAGCATAAGATGTCATGTTTATTATTTTCTGCGTGCAGCTTCCATTTTTTTATTCCTTTATGAAAATATAAGAAGTAGTCAACTGTGCTGAAGCATGTAATTAGCTCCCACTCTACCGACAATAGAGTGATATGAAATTGACTGCGGGGTTTATTATCAGTGAAGTCGACAGTAGAGTGATCAACTCAAGTTGCTACTTTGTTTTCATGTTGGGAATAATATGAATGTACATGGATCCATCAATCCAACACTAAAATATTCACATTCACGCTACATAGCGAGGCTTGTAAAGATACAAAAGTGAGAATGGGAAGGTGTGAGGTGGCCAGCTGGTGGAAACAATGGTCGTTGTGTTCACCAGGAGCAAGGGGGTGGGGTGAGAGTCGTGGAGGGTAAAGGGCCTATGTGCTGGAAAACACAGATGTGAAGAATTCCTACGTGTATCTACGCGAAAACCGTAAAGCGATCGGTGCGTGTTGATGAAAAAAATCAGTCTTCCATTTAAGAGTGTGCCGAACAGCTCACTTTATACCTGATGACATTTGGAGTTTGGAGTGGGAGCTCTCTGGTTTCCGGAGAGACCTGCATTCCCTTTAACTCCTTCATGTGTGGAGAGCCTTGACACGTGGAGTCGTGGAACTCCTGGAGAGCGACCTCTTCATATTTTCACAGTAAACAGCCCCTCCAAAGGCTCGCGCTCCCTCTCCACCGTCTCCGAACAGTGGCCTCCTTTCAGGGCCATCACTTAAGGGCCCTATTAATAATTTGACAAGTTTTCTCAAAGATTAATTACAGCCAGCTTCGAGGCTGCAATTATGCAGGGTGGAGAGACTCCGTAAACCTTCTCCAGCTCCATTTCCAGGCCCAATTTTCCACTTATCAAGATGTCAGCGGAGAGGAGAGGTTGTCTAACAGTGTTTCTGATGCATAGATTCCCATTTGGTGGTAAGGAATAAACAGCACTTACTGGCAAATGCTCTCTGATTCCCCAGCAGATGGCTGGGAGTGAAAGCAGGAATGAAGTCAATAGGACCAATCTTTTTAAAGCCGAGATAAAATAAATGTGAACCCAGCTGCATCAGAAGTAGGAAAGTGGTAAATCTTTTAAAGTTCTTGGGGATGATAGCGCTAAGGTGAGAGTTTCCTCTTGACGTGACTGCTATTTGGCTGAAGTGCAGGAAGATTAAAGCTGTGTTCACACTGAACCCTGCATAAAAAAACACGCCAGTCACACAAACCAGTCCGTTGGCATGCCGGAGGTGCTAACGTGGGGTCGTCCGGCCAAAAACATTGGACCAGGTTCAACTGTTACTGCAATCCAACACGGCACTGCGTTGGCCAACCAAATACCTGCTAGCGCGGATTCCTGCTCGATTACTTTGTAACGTCATATTTCTACTGCTTGCTGTGCAAACATTTTGACAATAAATAAAGGGTTGCCACGGTGATAACGTCCAAGGGTTATAAAATCCTGTCTATATTACAAGCCCTTCGAAGACATGAATCCATTACATCGACCAGACTTTCTCGACCATACTATTGCTGTTTTCCTTCCACAGGTGATATAATGTTAACATCAAATCCATTAGCAACACCACAGATGGTTTTGTTGAAAGATAGAGTTTTACTCAATGAACAAATCATTAAATTTGGATCTCATAAAGGTAAGAGAATGGGGTCCTATCCAGAAAATTCCAGAAAATTCCCTCTCTCTTATTATAGGTGAATGTTTTCACAAGATAGTGTTGCTATGTCTCCACAAGAGGGCAGCAGTGTTCAGTCTACAGCAACAGTACGGCCGGATTATGCCTTGGTGAAGGTTTGTGCTCTCTGAGTGCTTTCTAGTTTAGCATGTTAGCTAGGGCTGAATGGGATGCTATATGTTATGTGGTAATTAAAAGATTTACTGGAAAAACTAATGATAAGAATCGCGAAAGTCAATAGGTTTGATCTTTTGGGGGTTATGAACACTGTGTATAAATCTGTATTGGAATCTAACATTGTCAACCCCATAGTGGCCCAAGAGGAAAAGTCAGTGGATATCTGTAAAAACCACAGCAAGTGAATGTTTGGCTATTTCAGCCTACCACCCATAGAGCCATGCTAGCAGGGCCACACCAAGCATAAAAAAAGAAAACATAAAAAATGCAAAAAAAAAGTACAAACCATTACAAGACACAGCATTTAAAATATTGATTTCCTCCTGTCTCGAGGTTCAGTCCCAACGGGGCGCGAATATTGTGCAACACTCCAAGCATTCAAAGCAATTAGTGCTGCAGTCTGACCCACTTGTGCCTCTATATGATGAAGTGCTGAACTTGTGACTGCAGGGGTGAGGTGGCAAGTAGCAGCCAGACACCATACATCACCGCTGAAGAGGGGAAGGCTCCTGTCGTCCAAAGCAGATGGTTGGTACCGAGCCAGCCGGCCTGTGCTCGAGTGTGTTCGTGAGAGAGAGAGAGTGTGTGTGTTGGAGGGAGAAGGGAAAAGGGTGAATACAATGCAGCGTGTGTCCCCATGCTGTTGTCTGCCAGAGATAAGAGCCACCTGCCTGTCCCATTCTTCCCTCTGCTGAGTTCAAACAGAGCCCTCAGTCTCACTACAACTCATATACGTTAGCACACAAATGACGCATGTATAAATGTGTTAGCATCCGGGGTGCACATGTTGATTGCAAAAATATATTTTCTGGAGGTAGTCGTTTTAAGTAACAGCCACCTGCTGCTACCTTCTCAGATCTGCATCATCTTGTATGACGATGATGTTCTCCTGTTTGTGTTAAACTTTACAGTCTATTTGTAGAGAAAGGGAGTGTGAGAGGGAAAGAGGGGGACGGAGAGGTGAACTCAGAGCACAAAGCCCAGATTGTTCCCCCTAGCTGTCTATCCGTGATAACAATGAGCCATTCATTTGCCCTGCGATGGGCCCTAATTAATTCCAACTTTACATTCTGACCTACAATCTCTCCCCCTCTCCCCTGCTCATCCAGTTTTCCCCCCAGATCCATCAATTAATCCATGCAGCCAGATGACTTCACCCTGGGTCTTTATCTTCTTCGTTCCCCTCCCTGCTAGCATCATCCCGCGCTGCCTCGCCAAGATATTTGATATTGCATGCATAACTTAAAGCTGCACTATTGATTTCTTTTGTTGCTGTAAACAGTCTCACAGCTTGTAAAGGGGTGTAGAGAGTCCATATTGTGAGAAATTTCCAGCAAAAACAGGATATGTAGGTGGGTCAAAATGGTTGGACCAATTTGATTGGACCATTGAAACCATTTGATACTATGCATAATTCTGCAAAAGCCCTTAGATTCATTTATATCCAGTAATAATAATCTCTCTATATGGTAGCATTAGCTGTGGCAGGGTCCACCATTGTCACTTGTAAGAGTAGTGGTAGTTAATACATAGCAGTATGAGTATTGTTAGCAGAGAGTACTCGATTTGGTAGTACGTGGTTATCTAATAACATTAGCTAGCTAGCTATGGTTGTGAATCAAAAGGAGCCTAACTAATTAACTTCCATATAATGTTTGAGTAGGATATGCAGGTGGGATAGGGTTTGGAGCAATTTGATTGGACTGTTGAAACTTGGGAAAACACCATATCTAGCTAGCTAACAACTGATTCTTTCATTTAAAAACAAATGGAGTTTTTTTAAAAGAAAGAAAGAAAGAAAAAACACAGGATAACATTGTCAAGTAAGTGAATAATACAAGCAAAGATCAAAAGACATGTTACATTTCAGGTGGACTTCACCACAATATTTTTTTCCTTTTAGCTCAGTTTTGGTCTCCACACCTCTTCACCAGCTAGTTGCTAACTTACTCAGTGTTGTATGAGTTTAAACAACTGCCACCAACATATTAAAGCTCCAGGCCTAACAACCAAAACAATGAGCTGAAAGAGGCTAAAAGGCTTGAATTAATTTGGTGATAATTCGCTAGGGATTCATTCTTTTTTCAATTACATATTTGACTGTTATTCTATTATTCCATCACCTACGCATTACACAGTCACTGGGGAAATTGTAAACATCACAGTATTAAACATGCAGCTTTAAGGTTGGGAAAAAAAGATATTATAGTGCGTATTTCAGCCCACCTTACAACACCCTGCCTTCCTTTCTTCTACAGTAGGTGAATTCCTCCTCCTACATCATCCCTTAGAGAGTTACACTATTGCACTCAATTGTGGGTAATGAGTGTAGGCGGGCGCAGTGTGTTATTTTCATTTTACGGAGGCTACTGGAGAATGCAACTGTACAAGTCAATCAGTTACATAAAATTCCCTTTCTTGGCATTGAAAGCACGATTTGTTTGCAGCAATCTTCTGCCCCCTGTTTAGAGGTGAATCTGCGGTCGACCTCGTCTTTCTTCTACAATATAGTTTTTATCTTTTGTGTGATGGTTGAATATTTGTGTGTAAAAAAAAATATGTTGATAAAAATAAGCTTTTTCTCTTTGATTCTGAGAGACTGACATGAAAGGCTGATATTCATTATTTATGAATCAGATCACAGAAAGAAGTTATGCTGCAAACTAAACCTCCCTGTGTGTCAAACTCATACAAAAGTGGTAAATACAACTTCATTTAAATCCTAATATCTAATAGGAACTTTGAATGTGTGCCATCCATGTACACATGAATCAGACCAACCATGCCCCTACATCTTCATCTTTTTGAAGCCTAATATCTACTTTATGATGTCATGATTTTCAGATGGACCACCAGCTCACTGAGAAGAAGAGTCAACTTCTGCTAATGACATCAGAGTGACTTGTGGACTTGAGTTTTTCATGCTTGAATTGAAGTCAGATGGAGCAAGAGTTATTTGGAGCCAGCATCTAGTGGCCATCAGTGGTATTGCACTTTTTTTGCACTTCTGCATTGACTTTACGTCTGAGACCGAGTTGCTTCATCTACGTCTGTATTAGTTGGTGGGTTCACATTTAATCTGAAGTTCATCTCTGTTGTGTTGGGGTCCAGATTTCTGCAGCTCTATTTTCTGATATTGGGGGAGTAAAGAGTCAGCTCAGAAAATCAATACTAAAGGTAGATATAGCGCTGGAGCAGGTCCAAACCATAACATAAAGAGGTACGCAGCCTTGCTTGACACCTTAACCACTCCATACAGAAACAAGTCATCTCTCCTGGGCCAAGAATACCAAGATCAGCACAGATATGTTCTGATATTGTACTGCTGTGTACATGAGGAGAGCCATTGTGTCATGATTTATGAGGTTAATATATTACTAATGGCCTTGTAACTAACGGCTTTTCATTATCACTTCGTGATTGTTTAGGGCAATTCATGCTGACACTGATACTTGAAACAAGACCTTCTATCAGCAGTATTGACACTTAAGGAACCACCCGCTGTTAGAGGATCAGGCGAGAATGAACCCCATTTATCAGCAATGAGAGCATTTGATGATTAATCACTGTATTTTCTGTTGAGTTGAGAAAGGAACTTGGAAATCCCACATGGATCTGTAAAGTGAAGTCCTATCCCTCCTCCTCCTCCTCCTCCTCCTCCCTCGACACCTCGCTCCACTCGCCATGCACCAACACACATACACCTTCAAAATGGTCCCTTTGCCGCAGTCCCTGCTTTCCCCCTGTCAAACAGAGCTTGGCGCTGTTTCCTTTTTTCCTGCCCTACATCCGAAATGTGAGGAGAGAGGCGAGCTGAATTGAGAGGACGAAGGTGGAGGGAGGAGGGAGGAGGAGGGGGGTTGACATAGAGACAGAAAGAGTGGGATATAGGAGGGAGAAGGCATGAAATGTGTGGGAGGGGAAGGGGGAAGGAGGAGGAGGAGGTGGTGGTGTTGGTGGTGGTGGTGGTGGGTGCAAAATGAAGAACAGAGGCTGCTTTGTCGATAGCAACAGCAAACTTTACGGCGATCGTTTGCTGCTCTCGCTGCGTCGCCTCAAAGAGCGGCGGCCTCTGTGTGTGCATGTGTGAATACGAGTGTGTCCACGGCATGTGAGTCTAAACATGAAGGAGCTGCCTCCTTCCAAGAAACATATGGAAAACACACCCGTCTCCACACACACACACACACACACACACACACACAGGATATTGGGTTGGTTGGGGAGGCAGTAACATGAAGCTTAGCTTGGCACAGGTAGGCCAGATCCTTGATAAGTAGCTTCCTCTTTAGCACAGAGGGGATTATGGGGGAGGCCAACAAAAATATAGACAGTATTTCTCTGGCTGTAAAAAAAAAAAAAAAAAAAAAAAAAAAAAAA
>OOFC01018126.1:44816-56247 GCA_900323345.1 Pseudochromis fuscus
TTGGGGAAAAAAAAAAAAAAAAAAAAAAAAAAAAGATCCTTTGGCTAAAACCCACTGTATACAGATAACATTTAGATGACACATTACTGTGCCAAATGACTGATGTTTACACATCTTGATACACAATTTACATCAATATGCCAATCAATACCCCGTTCAGAGTGACACAGCGGTACAGATTAAACCTGTGTTGAGAGGTTATCTATATGGGTCCACACCTTCTGACAGGATCCTGCATTTCCCATAATGCAACTTCAAACTCAAGTTTGTAGAAAGGTGAGAAGAAGTGGCAGAAATGCTAGCTAAAAGTAATAAACAGCTTAAATAGCTATAGCATAATGGAAACGGGTAAAATAGCCAGCACAAAGAAAGGTTAAAATAGCTCAAAAATAATGGCTAAAAAGTGAAATTGTTAGCTGAAATTGGCTTGGAAACAGTGTCTAATAGCAAAAAATTATAGATAAACATAAAACAGTGTGTAAAAGGAAATAAAAAAATAATGCACAGACAGATGAAAGAAATTTAAAAATGATTGAAATAGCTAAACGTGATAGATAAACTGTTTTTACACCAGATTTGGTCTTTGACTAAAAGTAATGGTTGAAATAGAAAATGCTAAACACTTATAATACCTAAAAAAATATTTCTAAACAGTCTAAAACATTAGCTAAAAGTAATGCTTAAAACAGCTTCAAACAGCTAGCTCAAAGTAAGGCAATAATAACTGAAATGTGAACTAAAAATGTTAAAGTGATAAATGTGGATCAACACTCAAAAACGCCAAAAGAAATGGTTCAAATCCCTTTAAGTAAATATATTTCATGAAAACTGACCATTAAAATATCTTCAAAATGGATAAGCAGTCTAAAAAATGAAGAATGTTAGCTACAATGTTAGCTTAAATTGATACATTAGCAGTTGACATAACAAAAAAATTACAGATGAACAGTCAAAAAAATGACTTAAAGAAGTGGAAATAGCTAAAAGTGATGGATAAATAGTTTATATAATTAGCAAAAGTAAATAATTAAAAATAAAATTAATAAAATTATAAAAGTTTAGCTAATGGTGATAGATAGCTAGCTAAAAGTAAGGCAATATACAATGAAATGTTATGAGTACTGGTTGAAATTGTTACAGTTTAAATATCTTTAAAAATTCTGCTAGCTTGTAACAAGTTGAGGTCAAATGTTTCACTTCGGATGCCTGACTAAAAGTAAAGTAAAAAGTTGTTTTCTGACTCGCAGGATCCTGACCTCAACCCTACGTAAAATCAGTTACAGCCGAACAGGTCTGTCATACGTCAGAAAGGGTTGATGCCTGTTGGTGAAGAAGTCTTTGAGGTTGTTGTTTGTTTTCAAGAACAGGGGGAAAAAAAAAGTGTTGTCCTCGCTCATTGCTCCGGCTGGGAAAACGACACCGCTGTATCCTGGAGGGGCTGCTTTCATGTCAGCGCTTGAATTTTGAGAAAATGAAAAAGAAGCTGTTGCTGCTCTGAAACATCAAGGTGAGAGATGAGCTCGGGGGCTCTGGGGAAGTTTTTACATCTTTTGAAATGAAGGCTTAATGAGGAAACTTTACGTCTGACTCTCCTTCCTTATCCTAACTGTAGTGAGGCTGAAAATGAACATGGGAGATGGACGACACTTTAACCACTTGGCTCCACGTATGCTTTGGTGTGCACACTCTCCTCTGCCCACGCCTTTTTAAATGTCACCTACTGTAACTACATACGCCAGATGTTACAATGACAAGCCCACACACACATACACACCCACACACACACACACACACACACACAGTGGCAAGTGCTTGACCCACTCTTGGCAGGAACACTGCTTGGCAGAATACCCCTGAACTCCTGAACAACCCTCGTCATTGTTGACAGTGTGTGACGGCCAAACTGCTCCTGAAGCTGTTGGAGCCTTTTTTTTGCATCTTGTACTGTAACAGGCAAATAACTGTGGGATGAATAGTGGTTGACTGTGTGGGGAGGGAGGGAGGACGGGAGGAAGCCGATGTCAAGCCAACAGCTCTCGGGTGTCCTCAGCTGAACGTCCAATGAGAGGAAATTCAAATACAAAGGCCAAATCTTGTTGATAATTAGAGATAATACCCTCATGGTGCTTTTCTAATTAGGTGTAATAGTGCTTCATTTTAATGTTGGGTACAAACAGCCCATCTTCCCGGGTTAAACTACCCCAGCATGTTGTTAGTCCAATATTTACCCAGTTCTCAATAAAAACTATGTAACCCCAGCTGCCGATCCAAAATGTCCTCCTCTATCAAACCAAGGCTTCACCCACTCACTTCTCTTTTTCTGACATTTCAGTTCCTCTGAAAAACACATCCCCATGATTGCACAACTACACCATGTCCATTTTGAACATGACACCTTGTCATCTTGTAACTTCACTGTCAGCTCATGATGCATCATGACTCACTACATCTCTCACAGTCTGTCAGGACAGAGCGAGTGATTTCCAATGAAGAGTACTTCTACCCGAGGTGGTGCGACCAATCACAGTATAGTTCATTGCACCTTGGACCCATCTCAGTCAGTTATAACATTTGAACGCAATGCTAAAAGTTGGGTATTAATGGTAAAAACTGTTTCTGAAAACATCAAATGGTGACAATTGAAAGCTACAAGTAAAATATTGTTGAAATAGTTAGCTTCAATTAGCTAACAAAATACGTAAATAGCTCATGAATAAAAGAATGAAAACTAAAAGTAACGGGATAAACACTTAATATAGCTAGCTAAAAATGATGGATGAATAATTTAAGTAGTATGCTAATAGTAATAGTTTAAATACTATAAACAGTAACAGTTGAAATGTTAGCTAAAAGTCATGAATGAAAAGTTGTAATTGCTAAAAATAACAAATAAACAAAGACTGTTAGCTAAAAGAAATGTAAAAATGATTAAAATAGCTAATGATAAACATTTTATATAACAAGCTAAATGTAATGGTTGAAATAGTTAGCGTAAAATAATAAACAATGGAAATACCTCAATATAGATAAAAACATTAATTAATCATTAAGTTTAGGTATCTATTAAGCTGAAATGAAAAGAAAATAGACAAATAATTAAAATAGCTAAAAGAAGTGGGGAGAAGACTGAAAATTACAGATACAGGGGCGAGCAAATGCTGGTAAAGTTGCCATACATAACAACTTTACATATAATAAACCAGATACATACAATATACAAGATAAATAATCTAAAAATGTTTTAACCCAATTAAAGAAAACAAAAGAAGCTTACAAGTCTGTATTATTTCTTTTAGAAACGTGAAAATTTCCAGACTCCCCTCATATAAAATACAGAATTCATCACACAACCACTCTGGCTTTCTGTCTTGAATGCAGCCACTCAACCTGCCCACAGGCGTGGACACCTAATAGTCCACCCAACGGTGTTAAATAAGCAAAGCTCAAGTAGGCATGATGATTTCATTGGCTGTCCCTCGTGCTGAAAAGGGAAACTTATGTAATCTGACTCGGCGATGGGCTGCGTGTAGTAATGTCATGCAGATTTTACTCAACAGAAAGAGCTACTGTTGCGTATCATGAATTACCTCCATTGTGGCTTAAAGTTCTTCAAACTAGATTTTTGGTAGTTTGTAGTGACAAACTCAAGGCTTATTTGAAGATGTCAGTGAGATTTAAAGTTTTTCCAAAGCTCCCATTCACCCCTGCTTTCTGGGTTAGCACATTTAGGTGAGTTTTATGTTTGTAAAGGTCTTTTTCTTCAGGGTCATTGAGCACAGGTGACCATCGGAAGTTGTTTTCCAGGACTTTTCCACTGCTGTGTGCTCAGCTTAGAACTGTCTCACCACAGGAACTACCTCTCCGGGTAAACACCGGCGCAAACACAAAGATTCCCACATACATGCATCACCTGTATACACACTGAATTCCTAAAGGACCAGCACTCCCAAGGGTGTTATCCTTCCAGTTATGGTGTCGAAGGGTCATCGACGACTATCCTTTGAGTTAACCCCTTCTCACGAATCTAAAAAGGCGATTGTGGTAATTCATTAGTTGAAGTGCTCAGTCCAAGACATGCCTCGTTATTTTGATAGGCAACCTAACTAGCAGGAAAGTGCCACACTTCTGCACCAAATGAGCTGAAGCGAGACTCTGTTTTCTATATTAATCAAGCAGGCATTCCAAGCTGAAGGAATTCTGTTGCTCTTGGCGCCGGGCCAGTCGCAGAGCTACTTCTTAAGACGCCTCGCTGTGAAATGACATGTTAAGTGTGCGTCTTGTTTTCTCTGACTTCGGGGTCCTAGCAATGAGGCAATCTCTGTCTAGTGGCCTACAGCGGCCTACAGACGTGGAACGTATACGGTAAGCTCTATAAATATAGCGAATGGTACGTGTTCTTGTACGCACTGATCAGCCAAAACATTAAAAGTATGCTAGGGAGCAAGTGAACACTGACTCCTTAAAGTGGTTGTGTTGGAAGTATTAAAAAAATGGCGGCAAATGTCTTAGTTCACCAAAAGTGAACTGGTAATGGGTGCCCAATGATACTTGTAATGGAGCACAGGCTAATGCTAGCATATGCTAATGGACTGCAAGTAGCTAACCTTAACGTTGCAAGAACTTTTTTTTACCTTAGGTCTACAAAATTCAAAGTACGTCGCAATTTACCCATTCACACACACTCACACACCCATGGAAAAAGAGCTATCATGCAAGGCGCTAGCTAACATCGGGTAACATAGGTTTCACTGACCAGACCTGTCAATCAAACTAACCACGCCCCTAAATCTTCCTCTTTTGGAAGCCTACTATCTCCTTCGTGATTAAATAATTTCCAGATGGACCACCAGGTCACTGACAAAAACAGTTGACTTTAGCTAATGACATCAGAGTGACTTGTATTCACCGAGTATGAGTTTTTGAATTGAAGTCAATTGGAGGCAGCATCTAGTGGCTGTCGCTGGTATTACACACACATCAAATTACACACATTCCTTTTCACATAATTCATCCTGTGCACTAATGTACTTTAGACATTGCCTAATAATTGAAGGCAATGTAACCAGATGTGTCCATCTCCTTCATTATGTCCCTTAGTACTCGTTCACAACTGTGCGTCCCTGCTGCTGCTACACTCCTCCATATATCAAGGCTGAAAAGCAGCATGTTTCTCCAAACAGAGGAGCCTTTATCTTGTGAAATATTGCACCTGTGCTCGCTGCAGAGTGGATAACTTTGGCAGAAAGCCTCCCTTCTCTCTCTCTTATATGCCTCCTGTCTTGTCACTGGTTGTTTGGAATCTGCAGGAATCTCAGGTATGCCGACAATCTCCGCAGCCATTGACAAATTTCTGTCTTCGGGCCGGGGAAACACACATAACATCCGCGCTCTCGTGTGCACATAATGGACACGCACGCACACACACACACACACACCTCGGCTCGGCTGTCATCATCGGCTTGTCAGCTCGCCGCACCTGTGAATGGTAACAAGACCCCGTGGCTCGCAGCGCTCTCATGGCTGCATGACAGACTCAAGAGATCAATTTCCTCGAGCAGAGAGAGAGGATCGCGAATGTAAGACGCTCGCCTCAGATTTTTAACCAAGAAGCAGACCACAACATACCTCCAGGCTGTTTAAAAAATAAAAAAATGCACTATAAACTCCAACACAGCTATTAAAAATGACATCAGTGCACGCAGTGATAAACAACCACCATAGGAGTCTGTCGAAAATAGGCCAGACTGCTTCTTTGTGCAGCATTGCCCCATTTCCTCAGCACTGTGCAGGCATTCTGTGGTTCACACTTCTAAATAATGAGTCATCTGAAGTTGTCTAAAGCAAGTGTGAAGTCACTGCACACTTTAAAGCACTTAGTGGTTTCACTTCACAGAAACTCTGATGTAACACCAGAGAGGCTTAGATTGAAGCAGAAAGTTGACAGTTAGTGAACGTCAGCATGCTAGCAAGTGGGAATATGAAAATGCTCAACATCCAACGCTGACGGTGTTCACCATCTTACTTTAGCATGTTGCCATGTTAGCATTTGGCAAATAGCCTTAAATACAAATACAGCTGAGTTGATGAAAACACCAGCAGTTACATTTGTTTTCCCTAAATGGGCAAAAAATTATCCTGGGACATTGGAAAATAAAAAAAATGTTGGAAAAAAAGTGTTGTTTTAGCCCAGCTACCGTAAAATTTAATACATTTCCAGATTTTTGAAAAATATTTAAATAGATATTTTACCTATATTTTTTTATTATTAAAGTCATCACAGTCATTTTAGTATTTTAGAGAAGAATTAATAAGGATACAGTATTGGAACTTGTATGTACGCTATATACTAATGTTAGCTAGCTTGCTATGGTGTTTCATTGGGTTTCAATGGTCCAATCAAATTGCTTCAAATGTTTTGTCCGGCCTACATGACCTGTTTTTGCCTGAAATACATCCCAATACAGATGTTAGCTGTTGTTTCAGGTCGATTTTAATGTCTACAAAGTGTTTGCTTGTGTAACTTGACAGTAACACTAAGTATTTAACTAAACTGCTGCATGTACTGAATGATGAAAGCTGCTGTTGTGCTGCTTACGACTCCAACTTTTCATTCTCTGAGAATTTACTGAGTCTCACGTTGTGTTTACATTCAATAGCGCTCAGTGCTGTAACAAAAATAAATAAATAAACATCCCAGCTTCCTGCTGTTATTTTTCCTGGAAAAAACAATACAATACATTTTGTCCAGAATCAATTACCTTGCAGTAACTGCCTTCATTAATCTGTGGTAGCAGCAGGTAATATCCAGGCCAAAATGAGAAATATGAGCACCATATTGCTGTTTATGAACCCGGCATCTGGCACCCTCTCCTCAAAACACAAGCAATTAAAGAAGTTCTTTAGTTTAGAAATACAATTACATACAAACACGTGCCCAGAAGTTTCAAGAGTATTTCACACTTAATGACACACTTCAGCTCAGTGCAGCCCGTTTTAGTTACAGTCTTTTAACCTCTCAGACATACCCAACGCATCATTGAGTTTGAGCCAGAGAAAGGGGGGAAATCTCTTTTTAATGGAGCTGAATGGGACACAGGTTGATCATATCTTTTTCTTCCACAGCTTTGTTCCACATGGTCTCACTCTGTGCCCTCACCCCGAACTCCAGCTCCCATCGGAGGGACAGTGAAGACATATATAGTAATATCACAGTGGTCCTCCTTTGAACTCCTCACCAACGAGTTCATTAGCTTTCACAGCCCAGTGGCTTTTTGTGTGTGTTGTAATGTGCAATGTTATCATACTTGATTTCACAGTTATATCTGGAAGATTTGACTTGCAAATATCCTCTGCATCCGTCTTTGTGCTGTGATTTGAATATTTCGATCCGGGTCTCAGTGACAGTATTCAAGTGGAGGGTAACATCGTGCCACTGTCGCCAGTCAAAGGAGAAGTTTGCTTGCAAATTTTGGCCAGGGTAAGGTGAAATAATGTATGGAAATATATTTGCCTGTCATCCTCTGCACGTTAGAGTGTTAATGCTTCTGAGGAAAGACGTGTTTTTGCTTCACACGTTGCACCTGAACTTTAATAAAAAATAATCTACTGGTCATCTTGTTCACTTTTCACAATGTTAGCCACACAAATGACGAGAAACTACATTTGTTTTTATTTATATTTACAAGTGAAATCACATTTACATCCTGGAAAAAAAGACCAGAAATTGCTGACGGACAATATTAGTCATGAGTAATTTGTCAGAACATTATTGCTAGTTAGTATGTAGTAATTATTCAGTAACATAGTACGTAGGGTATTGAGTGACTTTGCTGTGTTTCAATGGTCCAATCAAATTGCTCCAAGTGTTTTGTCCCGCCTACATGTCTTTTGCCACAAAGTTACATTTCAGGTGGACGTTACTTTGGTGAACAGACACCTAAAGGCCAAATGTAACAACTGTTTACTAGCAGGTTTGTCCCTGTTTACAACTTTCTGGCCAAAAACAGACAGAAAACAAAACCCCTGAAACTCTTATAATGTTTTTTGCGGGAAGGTTTTTAATCTGTTCTCAAATCTTTTGTACAATGTGAAATAAATAGCTTACAGTAATAAATCCACATATAAGATATCACCTCACACCACTGTCCTCTGGTGCTTTTTCAGAGCATTTTTAACATTTTATAGTTGAGTCTAGCTGTTTCGGTGTTTACAAGCTGCAGCTTTAATATTGTTTCTCTCTGATCACTGTTGTTTTCAGCTATTTCATGCAGCTAATGAAGTCATCATAAACAAAGGTACAGAGAGAGTAAGCAACAAGCTAGCAGATCGTTTAGAGAGCTATTAGAAGATGGTGGAGACCAAAACAGAGCCAAAAGTAGTTGGAAGCTAGGCTAATATTAATTAAAGCTAATTATTACACTTTTATATTTAAAAAGTTAGCTAATATACCTTGTTCTATAAACCTATACTTATAACTTCAGAATATAATTTTTGCAACTTAATACAAAATATTAATGAAATCTATGAATAAAAAAAATCCAACTTGATTATTTCTATACATTTTTTAACTATGATGCAAAATGGTTTTGATTTCTTCTAAAATAATTCTCGATGGGTGATTAAACATGAAGAAAACATCCTGTTGAGCATCTTAGTCAGAGTCACAGTGAGGTAACACTTCACTGATGGGCCTGGCTTTCTATGCATGAGTGCAAACAGTGTTTGTCTAAACCTATATGAGAACATAAACTGTTACTGTATAATTCAAAGTCTCAAAGCATCCACATGTGTGCATGCACCTTCCCCCAAAACACACACGTAATTGCCACCATGGCACACTATCCACACACTAAATGCGCTGCGGTATAGTGAGCTGTCAGACCGCACTAATTCCTCTTTTTATGTGTGTCTGTCCTACTGTGTAGCAGAGGGATCAGGATTGCCTTTCAGGATAACAACTGAAGCTCTAAGCTCTTAGTGTGTGTGTGCGTGTGTGTATCTGGGTGAACAACAATTGGCCGCTAAGCTGTAAAGAGCCTTGCAGCCACGGTGTCGCCAACAAATATCCACTGGCTGTCAGCAACGGACCGACTGTGTGTGTGTGTGTGTGTGTGTGTGCGCGTGCAGATGAGCCAACTTCCTGATGTGGATTGAAGTTAAGTGCTGCTATTAGACTTAGGCCTCCAGTCGGGCTTCATTGTCTGGGCCGAAAGACTTGATTATGCTGACAGATACACACACGTGTGCAAGAATACACACGCATGCACCGACGCACACGCACGCCTGCAGGTCCAGCGTTTTACCCCAACATGTGCAACGACTTGTCTGCAGCTTGCATGCGCGCACACACACACACAGACACACACCCTCCATCACCTTCACACTCACTAAACTTTTATGACAGATGCACTCTCTGGTGTCTCTCTTGCTCCCTCTATTTGCCTTCCCGGCTGCTGTAATCTTCCTCCTTAAGGCATAACAGTAGTTCAGCTGTCACCGAGATAGAACCAGGTTGCATAAGATTTAGATTTTTAACTGCAGGCGCGCCCCGTAATTCACCTTGCAAAAACTGAGCGCTCTCCCAAAGAGGTGAATGTGTCTCCTCTCTCGTCTGAAAGAAGTGAAACCTTAAAAGAAGACAACGGCTGTCAAGAAACAAGAAGTTTTAGCACTAGAGATGAGTACGAAAAAGCAGCTGCGCACGTCCTAAAACTCGACTGGTTTCTTTCTGTACCTCGACTGCAGCTCAGTGTGACAGTGGCGGAGGACGAAGTCAGTGGAAAGTATAAAACCACAGTCAGGTGGAAGGATGCGCCTCAGCTTTGAGCTCGACGTGTGTGCGTGCCTCCGCCACCCACATCGGAAAACACGAAAAGAAAAGTTCAACTTCTGAGAAAACGTGTTGACTGGCTGAGAAGTGAAAGGTGTGGTGGCTTTATGTTTTACACCTGCGCTCTGTTTGGTTTAAGCACCACCGGCGTCTTTATAAACCCCCGGGGAATTTATTAAACCGACTCTGCTGCTAAAAGTTAGAGCTAATTAATGAATTATTGCTGTGCACACAACTTATTAGAAAATTAAAATTAAATCAAAATTTCTACATTTTTAAGTCAAACTGGAAGTTTCTCACAAGTCGTGTAAAGAAATATAAACTATATTTCTGTAACTATAGCACATTTATGGATAATTTTTGCACGTGTTAGCAGTAACGGTGTCAAAGCTACAACCCTCAAAACTGTGGTTTACAACTCACTGGAACCCACGTATCGCTGACTCTGTGCTAGTTGTGACAAAAATATCTGTCCTATTAACCTTTTTGTTTCTTTACGACCCTGATGTTTTTATTCTGCTTGTGGAGTAACCTTTAGCATGCTAGGCTAACTGCTTGTACTCGTAAAGTGGAAACAAGCTGGTTATGCTAAAATGGAAACTAGTAAGCTAACGGCTTAACTTTGTCGTTATATTAAGAAAACTGCATTCATTTTGTGAAAACAAAGAATAATTTATCTTATTTTCTTATAACAAATTCATGTTATCTTGAAAAAACAACCTTGATTTTCTCGAGATAATGAGATAAATTAATCTATAATCTTGACGAAACAAACTGTATTCTCGATATGAGAAAATAACTCAGGATGTCCAGAAAACCAATGACGTTACCGCAATATCACAGCAAAACAGAGACAATAAAAGGTATTTAATCATGTCCTTTATGGGCTTCCGTAGATACAAGAGTTTCACCTTCAACTAAAAGTTAGAGAAACAAAACACACTTGATTCCTTTCTAATCTTTATATTTTGAAGTTTTCACAGGATGGTGTACGTCTCTCTCGCCGCGCTGCCGTCCCTCCCTCCCTCTCTCACAGTGCTGTTTGATTGCTTAAGCCTGGCCGTCAGACAGACAGACAATGCGTCCATGAAGAATAGCCTCGCTTCCTTCCTGTCTTCCTGTGCTGCGTTCTGCCTTGGTGAGCAGGGTGAATAGGCAGCTCTGCCCCACGGCCGCCATGAACCGCGGGGGCCACGGCGGCTAAAACCAACAAAGAGAGCCGTTCTGGGGCCTTTTTTTTTTTTTTCTTCCTCCAATTCACATCCCCTCCTCCTCCTCCTCCTCTTGCTACTCACTGCTGCCAAATCGCTGCAACTGCCGGGTGGATACACAATCTTTCTCTTGCTCTTGTGTTTACCCCTTTCATGCACCAACTTTGTCAGAATTTGGTGGTGGGTTTTTTTTTCATCCTTTTATTTTTTTGCCAGAATACGTTTGTAAATGTAAACAGCAGAAACACAAAGCTTTGGGATTATGGCAAGAAACCCTGGATCTAAATGTGCCACCACAGCTCTCCTGAAATGACGACCAAAGACGACACGGGATTGTCGAAAGTACAACGAAGATATATGAACTTTTTTGCTTCATAACCACGCACCCCTA
>OOFC01018128.1:0-16548 GCA_900323345.1 Pseudochromis fuscus
ATGTTTGTGTGTCATGCACTCTGTAAATCTGTGTTGGCTCGGTGTAATCACTCAGGTGTCATGTTTGCACCACATGGTATTAAAACAAGCATTTAAAGTGGTCACACTTGTGGGAGCAGGAGATGGGGTCGACGGGGTGGTGGTGGTGTCTGGGGAGAGCCACAGGTGTAGTTTCCCACGCCAGACGAGGGGTGGACGGGTGAGTGGAAGGTGGCCGTTGAAATAAAAAAAAAGGACAGGGGAACAGAGAGGTGGCAGTGGGAAGTGGAAGCCTGGGCAGGTTGGGGTCAGTAAGCATGGGATCTGCACACTTCTCTTTCAAAAGAGGGGTCAGCCCTCTGCATGTGGGGCGACGTGCGTGTTTGCATTCGAAGAATACTAAGAATGTGAGATCCAGGCCTGGGGTGTAATCCCAGGCGAGATCCCAGTCTGCCAACAATTCAGCGTCACTGGAGGTGGTGCGTCGGCGTGGTGGATCTGAGCTGCCGTTGAGGGAAAGTTGTGGGCTTTGAAAATCCTGCAGCTACTATAAAAACTCACAGGAGTGTTCCCTATTTTTAAAAAAAAAAAACCCACAGTGTGTGACCTTGAGTTATTTCTGTTTCCCATGTCACAGCAGAGGTGACCTGAATGTCCACCTCCGTGTTCCTGGCTCCTCCACAGGGACTTCCACTGACATCTCCTGATTTATTGCCTTCTGATGGGACATGAGGTCATCACGATTCATCCCGTGGCCAGTAATCGCTGCATGTAATCTTCATTAATCTGTGATGTCAATCCCAGCTTTTGGTTTTACTAGGGCTGAGTTTACGCTATTCCAGCAAGGGCATCGAGCTACGCTGCATAGCGAACACAACAGCATGCGACACTTCTGGTGCCTTCGTCTGATCTGAAGGAGAACTGGGGGAAAAAAAAAAAAAAAAAAAAAAAGTGGTGCTCTATCAGCTCTAATGGGCATTAATTGAAAATAGCTGCAATAAAACTAAATGTAAGATGGGTCCATAAATTATAATAATGATCTCTGAAATGTCGTGTTGCATTTTTTAAAATTCTAATTAGTAGGGGTGAAATCATTTGGCATCATTATCTCCTAATGATACTGAGGATCATTTATGTTCAGGCTATCGAACGAGCTGAATGTCACCGAGTCTAGACACCTTCTGAGAGCAAAACCTCAGGGGTTTCCAAAGTAAGGGGACCATGTTGGGGTCTGGAGGGTTGGAGGAGGTGCAGCTTTCAAAGGGTAAAAACGTTGGGGGGGAAAAAGTAGATCCCAGCTTCTGCCGTGAGGGTGGACTCGAATCTCTCTCTATTCGTCCAGCTCCTCAATCTGTTCAGAGGCAAGGATCAAAGACCTCCAGTGGCAAAGTCCTTGCATATGTGGCGATGATGTTGGCAAGCACAGAAGTAGGTTTGTGACCTTTTCTGACACTGAACTGAACTTTAGGTCATGTGAAACACAAAACAGGAAGTGGGTGTTGAATTTGTTTTTACAGTATGATGCAACTTTTAATATTTTGATCCACTCCACTCCTGATCATGTCTAACAGAGGCCTATTACTTTCTGAAGCTGGGGTAAAGTTTCAATCATAAATGAGTAACATTAAGGTGAAGATCCGTCTTATGAAGTTCATCTTAAGACATAGCTGCTTTGGGTTCATCTTAAATTTAGGCAAAATCCATATTGATGGGGAAAACCAAGTTCCCTTAAGATCAAATTGATTTCTAAGCTTTGAAATCTAACGTCAATCCTTTGACTCTATCTCAGAGTTGAAGGCTAATCAATCCCACTTCCACAGATCCCATTTGAACCGTAAAAATGAGGCATGCTGCTGAAATATAACTACAACTATCAAAACAGGAAATTAGAAATGAAGCCAGTTACCTTCTGCATTTAAGGTAAATAATCATCCAAATGTTAATGATACATTTTCTAAGAAGCAAATTAATCATTGCAGCAATACAGTGAGACAAGACTGTGGGTTTCAATCCCCGAGCGAACACATCACAGCAGCTTGCAGTGAACATGCTGCAAACATACTCATCTCATTACCCACAGTGGTGCTAACCATGTGCCAAAGCATCAAGTTTTAATTAAAATCCCCACACAATGTTCATATCTTGAAGTAGACAAACCAGTGACGATAGCAATCTGTGTTTTCTTAATTACAATAATCACTTATTCCCACTACTACGGCTACACGTGTGGTTGAGGAGGCAGATTACAGACACTCACATCTCTGCGGGTAGAGAGGTGGAGGGCTACGGGTTCTGCACGCAAGTCGCCTGCCAAGCGTCGTGTGCCAAGAGATGTCGCACTGAAGGCAAGGCATTTGGCCGGCTGGTGTACACCGGCTGTGCGCACACACACACGGCCCATTGAGCATGCTGCTACTATGCCAACAGGGTCATTACCCATGCACTTCCAATACAACAAACCCCTCCCCTCCTGGCGCTAATTAACCAGCATGATCCAAGACTATGCAACACGTAAAAACAAACACCGACACACGGCGCACATTTGCATAGAGAGGCTAAATGAGTTCACGGGCGAACCACAGATCGCACATCCACTGGTTTACAATGGAGACAAACTGAAAGCTGGCAGGGAGGTGGAGGAGAGAGCGACACTGCCAAACAGGAAGAGGGTGGACTTGAAACTACAAAGCATTCAGAGAGCACAAACCTCTGCCTGGGCATAGTCCATGATCTCCACCATATTGTCCTAGAGTGTGGAGGTTATAATCCTGCATGTGAAGGTTCTCAAGAAAATTCAAGATGGGATGAAGTTATAAATAATTCACCCATTAGAAGAAGTTTTTTCCCCCAGATAAAATCCCATCCTCTGGTTTTGCCTAAAATCTAATCAGTAATACCCTATAGCGGTAAAACATACCCTCGTTGTCGGTGGTACAAGGAGGACAATCACACAACAATGACGCAAAAAAACTATAAACACGTGTCCCACCTTCATCGTCACCAATAAAGGTTTCAAGCCCTCAGGTTAAAGCTTAATCATCCCGTACTCTTGGATATTTGTTAATTACTTCCTCCGGTGTTAATTTGCCCTGAGAAGTCTAAAAGAGCTACCGCCGCAATAAGCATGCATCAGAAACATTAAGAGGCTAATTCCTGATCCAAAGCAACAGGGTGCCTGACTGGAGAGCGATACAGCACCGCCTCCAGCCGAGCCCCCATTATCATTTCAAACAGGTTCAGCAGTACAGTGACAATTTAACTGCCCATGTAATGACATGCTTTAATTACCCCCACGAGGAGCCTCCAGCACCTGCACACCACTCATTTAACAAGAGGCAGGGGGATGCGGCGGGCCACAGCAACGCACAAGTACAGTGTATTCAGGCTTCAATGCAGGGACACACAACTACACATCTACTAATTAGACACACCCTCTTCTGTGTAGAAAATATGAAGTCTGTGAGGATCCTCAGTCATTCAGGTCAGGTTTATCCAAGCAAGTAAGGGCAGCAAGACTTGGGTGAAGCTTCGTCAAGATGTTTCGGCTTTTGTTCAAGAAGTTAAACCGAGGAAGACGTCTGGATGAGATGAAGAACGTCACCAATCTTTAACGATTCCAGTTGCCAGAATAAAATGATCAAACCCAAACCTAACGTGCAAAAATTGTAAGTATTTTGTCCTCTTTGACTTCAGATCTTCATGGCAATGGTCTTGTTGGTAACCATCAAGATCTACACCGTGCTAGAAATAATATGGTGGTGATTTATTAATGTTTTAAAAGTCCTGAACCTTTCTATTCACATGTGTACCCCACAATTATTCACCTACAAGGAATCAATTGTGCCAACACACTGAGAAATCCATCAATGGGATTTTTATACATAAAATTCATGTTAAAATGAACATTTGACTCACTCGGTAAACTTTCAGTCATTGCTTCGGTCTAACAAATAACCCCGCTGATTATCTGATTGTCCAGACTAGAGAGAGTCAGGAGACATGTTATCTACAGTATACACTCAATATGGTAAATTTCCTTCATAGGTCTATTTAAAATTTCATGCATACACTGGAAGAAAAGGGGCATTGTACAGAGACAGTATCCTGATATAAAAACACATCATTTTCATTTTGACCTCAATTTCTGCAGACGTAAACACACACAGCAGCTTCCTCATGTGTCCCATGGGTTCAGACCCACAAGAGGTTTCAGAGACCAGCCTCCCTTTAAACATGCTTATGAATACACCCACAGGAATATCTACAACATCACAACAAAAAGACTCCCAGACAAACAAAATCCTCCAATTAGGCTTTTTTTCCATTAGGTTTTGAAGCAGGAATGTTGTGATTATTTCACTTGGCGTCTGCCGGCAGGATACAGGATTAGAAGGAGCACACCACCAATCAAAACTAATATAACCGTCAATTTCATCAAATAATCGAACATACTGTACATTCAATACGAAACGATGCGATGCCAAGGAACCTGTGCCTTGGGCAAACCAGGTGCTCGGTGCAATTCCAAGTGTCTAAACATCTCACATCATCTGTACATACCCCGATCCCGTAGGACACGTCTCTGGGATGATTTGAATGTTGGTTTACACATTCAAAAATCACAAAACCACTTAGTCCAATGCAGGCCGTTCATGGTGCTATGGTTTGTCTTAGCTGTGGTTTAACGACCTATAAGAATAATGAGGGTATTTTCATACACTGTGGCTACAGGATGCATCTCATCTAGTTTGTTTTAGCAGAACAGAACTGGGTGGTAGCATGGAGACAGACATGAGAGACACGAGTCATAATTGTTGTATTGTGGTAGTTTCAAGCACCATCACAGCTACCTGTCAGCCAAATTGATCATGTAGAGCACGATCGATTGTAGCAAGGATACATTCAGTAATTGTCAGCATGGTTGTTGGCTACAATGAAAGTAAATGGTGCACAAATATGACTCTGCAAAGTTGCTTAGAAGACTACTTAACTTTTTTTCTATTTCATATTTCCCTCTGAAAAGCAGCAGAATCAGAGGGAAAAAGGTGCAATACCACCGACGGCCACTAGATGCTGGCTACAAAAACATCTGAAAATTTTGAACTGAAGTCAACTGGAGCCAATCAGTCACTCTGATGTCATAAGTCAAAGTTAATTTTTGTTCTCAGTGATATGGTGGTCCACCTGAAAATCACTTCATTATGAAATAGATATCAGTGTCTAAAAAGACAAATACTTAGGGGCGTGTTTAGTTTGATTGACAGGTCTGTTCTCTAATGAGACCAGCTTGAGCCTCGTACACATTTGGCAGTGTCCTCGGGGTTCAAGGGTCAGACCCACCCCCTCACTCAACCCTTCATATCCAAATATGGTCACTTCTAGCTCTGAAAAATCAACATAGCATCATTCAAACACCAAACTCTATGCTACTCCACAAACCAGCGGGTGACATCATGTTAGCTTCTTCGATTCTTGATAGGCTATGGCTTCAACTCAGCTAACGATGTATGAAAGCTAGCTAACACGGTTAGCTAGTTAGCTATAGTGTCTTTACATAGCAGTGGAACTGTAGTTAACTTGCTATGGTTAGCTAGTTAGCTATAGTGACTTTACATAGCAGTGACACTACAGCTAACTAGCTACCTGTGTTAGCTAGATACAAATGAACTCTACCATCATGACAGACTAGTTAGCTGGAAGGCTAAAGGGAGACCATAGACTTCAGTACACCCAGTTCACTCTGCAGTCACAGAAAGCTTGAAGTCTTTCTCAAGGATCCAACTACACCTGCATCCAGACTCTAAACTAGGTAAAGAGGACAACACAAGAGGGACATTTGGGTTGAGACAGAAAAATGTCCAGATTTAGTTGGAAAGTCACTGGAATAAGAAACACATGCCACAGAATCATGAAATAAAATCGATTTAAAAAAGGATATTTTATTATTGCCTTGAAACTATTCCAACCAATAATCAAGCTGTTTTTTTTTTTCTCAAAGCACCAGGATTCACTGACCCGAACAAAAGATTTGCCAAATTATGGTTTAAACACGCTAAAACATTCTTCCCCTCCCCGAGGCGCTGAGTAAGAAACAGCCTTTAAATAATTATGGAGAAGCTGTCATTTCCCACTCGTACACGCTGTACCTTGTGTGAAATGACAGAACAAAACAAAGCGTTCTCAGAGGAAATCCCCGGCTCCCCTCTCCTCCTCCTCCTCCTCCTCCTCCTCCCAACATCAACACTGATCCATTTTAATATTAAGAATGTAGCTGGAGTCAGATGTTAACGACAAGAGTTCAGTCCACTGTGGGCTTCCTCAGGGCAGCTGTCCAGATCACACAGTCAACACCACACTGCAGCTTTGTTGATGAGCAACAACACAGATATTTGTTAGATATAAAACATGCAATGCATTCTGGGAAGTAACCAGAGCGAATGGTGTTAAAACCATGGTCATTTTCCTCCCATAACTTCTCTGACCAAACACAGGGAGGGATCAACATGAGCTCAATGGTTTTAAAAACGCTCCAAACTACACCACAAATTTCACTTTTAAGTTCTTATTCTGCTTCTCCAGTTACACACACAGCCAAATTATTGTGGGTTTGGGTAAATTATTATTAAATTTGAACTGTGAATAGAGCGTGCAGCTTTTGATTAGCTTGTATGACAGATATTTTAAGATGACAGATAAATTCTAGGTGCATAAATAATGATAATGACAGATGAGATAAGAAGCCAAACTGTCATCAGTGGTGCCAGATTATAAATAATTTAATTAAGGCTGGGAGCAACAAAAAGGTTATTTAGACATCTGAGCTATCACGCCTTCACAATTAGTAAAAGAAAAATAGAGGTATGCACTTCATTCCTGATGGATCATAAATATATTTTCTTAGCACCTCTTTAGCACATTAGTTCAGCGATTTGTTTTCCATTCAAACTGGTGGAAATCGTCCAGTTAGTGACGAGGCTTGTGCTGGATGGGATAGTTACAGGATCAGTGGGACTACAAAAGAGCATCAAGAACATGGCTGCAGGACAAGACCCACTCTTTAAAAATGGGCAGAACATGACACAGGGAGGCGGATGGGTACAAGAAGGTGGAGGAAAGCTCATAAAACTTCAAGGTTCTTCTCTCCTAAAGCATCAATAACCACAGCAGTCAGTGCCAACTCTCGGTTGGATGGGGATCAATGTATCGTCTCTTCAGGGCACCTTTCCTCACAATGATTGTCAGCTTCTTGACTCGGTTTCCAAGTTTTCAGCAGATGAAAGACTCCAAGATGTGAACTTTTTTTTTTTTTTTTTTTTTTCAAAACACTCATCTATCTCGCTCAACTCAAAATCTAACTTGTAAATGCAGTTTTTCTTTCAGCCCTCAACTGTCCAGGATGACAGCGATGGAGACAGGCAGCACTGCAAATTTACAGTGACGTTGCAGCACTAAATGCATAAATATAGAGGTAGAATATAATAAAAGTCCAGATGCATAAACCCAGCAGGGACCAAACACACCGCCTTGTAAGAAGCTGCAGAAAGCTGGTCACTGTTCAATGTGTTGGAGACTTCAGCACTGCTCTCATTGGAGACCAGACCTGTCTATCAAGCTAACCACGCCCCGAAACATTTTCATCATCTTTTTGAAAACTAACATCTACTTAATCATGATTTGTTTTCAGATGGACCACCAGTTCACTGATAAGAAAAGTTGACTTTATCCAATGACAGAATGGGAAAAAAAAAAAAAAGTTTGTTGCAGCCAGCATGTAGTGGCCGTCGATGGTACTGCACTTTTTTGCACTTCCAGATTGGCCTTATTTGCTTTGTCCGACTTATTTGTTGTAAAACAAAGATATCTCCAAATGCACCTGAATGCATCTTTGCAGAGCACACAAACACAAGGTGGCAAGACTGTACACTGCAACCTTGGAAACACAAATATTAGATCTGCCTAAGCGTGTCGTTTCACCTTGGCAGACCAGCCTCACTGACTAACTGCATAATCAATACTTTGCTGAGCTGAATCACAGGTGAGACTTGGTGAGTGGCTTTTGCACACACAGCAGCAGCAGCAACGGGACCAGAGGAGGATGGTTGGGGGAGGGAGCCGCTCAGAGAGGGAAGATAATTGTTTACTAGAGGCCTATGCAGCCGTCGCCTAGCAACAGCCCTGACAAGCTCCGTATCAGGTGTGGCTAACCATGGCAGCCTGCATTAGCCTTTGGCTCCGAGAGTGTGTGTGCATCCAAAATAAAGCTAACTGCAGAGCAGAGGAGGCGAGAGAGGGGAGGAGGGAGGACACACAGCGCACGAGGCAAAGTGTGTAAATGAGGCACCAATAAAACCTCCTGTCCAGCCTCTTTCTCATATTAAATCACCGATCCCCCATCGCATGAAGAACCTCAGTTCATGTTTTCCCATCAGCAAGAAGTGCAAACGTTAGCATGGACACAATCAAAACAAATCAGGAAAGTTGATGCCATATGCTTTTATGGAATTTCCCGAAATTCAGGTCAATACACCCCCAAACACAAGCTTGAAACAAACACACTGCAGGTTCTTCCTTTGTTAGTGTTGGTACATTTACCAGCAACCAAGCAGAAAATGTGGACGCACCCAAAACACAGGACATTTGTTTCAATGTTTAGACATCAAATCCACTGATGTCAAAACCCAGAACACTGGCACAGTTACCATCCACGTTAAAATGGTCACGTGTGCATCCAACTAAGGAAGTTCTGGTGTCGGAAATGTGTGTCGCAGTTTCCGACTCTAATATCTGAACTACATTAAAAAAAAAAAAAAAAACACTACAGGAATAGAAAACCTCAAGGTCCAAATACAGTTTAGAAGATAAAGATTTATGGGAAATACAGAGCTAATACAACTAAGATATCCATCTATGAAAGTCAGAGTTCCCCCCATTATGGATGATTTCATGGAGGCTGTCACTTTAAATGAGCCCATATGATGTCAGAGCCTTTTAACCAATCAGAAAATTGGGAGTTTTTTTCTGACATCATATAGTTTCAGCATGTAAAAGCTACAGAGTGAGTCAGACTGCATCATGGCAGCCCAGTAGCGCCACTAGATAAACAAAGATTAGATAAATTTCTTCCTATGGGCTCTTAATATTACAACTATCAACCTATGTTTGTGTGTAGGTTTCATATAATACTCATTTGGTGCCTGCAGGGGGGAGTACGCCAAGGATGTGTGTCTTTATCCCCATTTGTGTGAATCCTAAATTGACACCGGCACAGATCAGAGAGTCGGGGGGAGTCTGAACTCGACTCCCTTTCTGTAGAAATCAGTCAACTTCTTTGTAGACGACAGAAAAGACCAAAGCTGAACACTGTGTGCACTGCACTCGACAAACACGTGGCCACCAGCACGAGCCAAAACCATTTAAATAGTTTGGGTTGGCTCCAGGAAAAGAAGAAAAAAAAAAAATCTTCAACAGGTCTGTGCAGATTAACATGTCATTTAAATGTGAATGAAAGTCGTCTATACCTCACACTGTCGACACGATCGGCCACGTGACGCTAAGTACGCCCCGAGCAAGTGTGTGCGAGTGAACGAGCAGCACACCAAACAAACTGGTAAACACACACACTCCAGAGGATCTCTTTGAGGAGCAATTGCAACATTTACACCAATTCAATTAAGCTCCTCCACCAGGTTTGTGGTTGGTGAAGATCTACGTGCATCCAGTTACTGGCAGAGTGAGAACAGGAGGTCTGATACACGTCCAGAGCAGATACAGTTACAGGGAGGCTCGCATCAAACGGACGTCCGGCTGATGTAGCTGGAGGGCGGAGGAGAGAGAGAGAGAGGCAGCGAAATTCCACCGGCAATTTCATTAGTGATCAAATGGAAGTAAGACGTGTCTCTCTCTGTCTCACTCTCCCTCCTGAAGTGCACACACAGCAGGGGCCGACAAAATGGAAACTCAATCAGACCGACAAACCAGGCCTTAACTTGGTCAGCTGCCTGCTGGACCGTGGTAATGTTTGACATCCATGCCACAGAGTCCACATAGGACGTCAGATCGTATATACATGTCGTTAACACATGTTGGTTTCTGATGAGATGATTGATACCCCTCTCATGAGTCTCAATTAGGGATGGGTATCGTTAGGAACTGGACTCGATAAGCAGAACCGAAATCGGATTCATAAAAATCCTAACGATTCTTTATTTCGAGTCCAATAACAAAAAACAGGAAGCCAGGAAGTGCACCTTGTTTCCCCACAAGTGTTGCATTTTTCACGTTCGCCACTTTCTCTACTAAAATGAAACGATGTCCTTTTTCCTGTTGTCATGCGGCGCCACGTGATGTGTTAGATACGTGACAGACAGGTCCTGGCAGATATCTAAAGTCCGTTTGCAGCCGTTGTGTAAAATGAGTACATCGAGGAACCAATAAGCAGAACAGAATTTTTTTTTTTTTTTTTTTTTTTTATGGGTACCCGGTACTCACTAAATTTACCGTATTTTCCAGACTATTGAGCGGACCTGTCTATAAGCCGCTATTGAATTTATTCGAACAGTTTCATGTGGTCCACTCTGACCGGGTCTGATGTGACGACGCTAAATGTATCGGCGGCACGGAGCTTGCTAGCTTGTAAAAAGCTAACGAGCTTCGTGCCGCCGATACATGAGCCACACCGGTGTTTAAGTTCAAAGCGTCGGAAAAAAGTAGCGGCTTATAGTCCGGAAAATACGGTAATTTGGTTCCTACTTGGAAGCGAATTTCAGTACCCAACTCTGGTCTCAATCACTCTGCATTTCTACTGTAAAATAAATGAAAGACACTCGAACAAAAGACCCAGAAGCAGCAGCAGGGGGAACATTTACTGTAAATTCAGAGCTGAGGAGAAACAGTGAGTGTAGGCTGAGCTCAGAGGTGGCAGCAGCAGCATCATCAGTCTCTTCACTGGCTGCAAGACAAGCCAGAGAGATAGAGAATCACTGGTAGATTTCCAAAGAATGGGACAAGAAAAGCACGAGCATGATGCGATCTGGGTATATAACAGCCATTAGCGAGTGCATCACGGTGGTGTGATGATAAGGGAGAGGAGAAGAGACTCTGATGCGTCTCTGTCTGTTCACAGAAGCAGCAGCATTTCCCAGAAACACAGGATGAGTCTCATTGTTACAGCCTGACAGCACTACACTACAACAGGAGGAGGGGGGTGAGAAGTGCTCTCTGTGAATTAGCTGGAGAGCCAGTTGAGGGAATGAAAAGGCATCAATGGGTATTTTTATAACTCGGGATTTCAGGGTCAATTTGTGAATAAGAACTTGAAGGAAAAGCAGGTGAATGGTGTTTGGAGATGTACTGTGTGTGTTTTACATCTCTACACAGGCCAAAAAAAACGTCAGCTGTGAGGTGAGGAGGAGGGAGCATGATACAGGTTCACTTTAAACCAGCATCAAGTACTTAGGGCATGTGTCTTCAAGCAAATATTCAAAAATAGCCTCATAATTTGTATTAAAATCCAACAGGGCGGCCTACATGAATAAAGACACTGCGGATGTTGTAAATGATTTTATTTATTCATAGAGTTTTCTTTTAGAAAATGTTTTTTGGAGACAATTTTGCACTTTGTGCTCTCTCAAAATTTGGCGAATAAGTAGAAAATATGTTAAATTTTTACCATAAATTAGCAAAAAATTATCCGAGGAGATACAGTGATTTTACCCCGGATGTATATGAAAATAGCAATTAGGGCTGCCATGATTGCTCGACATAATTGATTATAAAAATTAATCGACACGGAAATTCAAGAATCGAAGCGTCGAATTATTGTTTTTGTCATTGGTAAAATCAAATATCAGCCGGAAAAAAGTCTCTGTACTTGCAGTTCCCTACAGGAACTGGTGGGGGCAGTATCACTCCCACTGTTAACGTTATTCAAACAGACAAGAAGAAGAAGAAGTGGAAGCACGGCAGCGAAACAGTACGGCTTTTTGGTTTTTACGTTTTTTGGGGAAGCACGTAAAGCATACGATAGTCGGGGCTTCTGCTAGCACTTAAGCTAACCTGTCACTCAGCTTGCGACAAACCACCCTCATGCAAATTTTTCTTGTTTGGCAACACTATTTAGTATTGCACCTTAACATGCATTTCTTATCCAATTATTCGATTAATTGATGGAGTAATCAATAGATTATTCGATTACTAAAATATTCATTAGCGGCAGCCCTAATAGCAATTAATTAACTCAAGGGTTAAGAGAATAATGCATGTTCAACTATGGAGCACAATCTTAATTTAAGTCAGTAAATATCAACCCACTTGCAGCTTCTTACTGTTCACGTCAGCACAAAGTGAGATAAGTCTGGTCGTGGATGATGGAGTTTCTCCCTCACTGGTTTCCATGGGGCTTGAAGTGGGCAGTTGGCCAGATGACACAGCCAATCGTACACTGCATCTTTGTTCCTCCGGCGAGGAAAGCAACAACGACCACAGCCAGTGACCCCGCAGGCTTGTTGTGACATCTGGCACTGGAATAGTGCACCGTTATCAGCCGGGGCACTTAACAGAAGGACAACACACCAGAATAGCCCTCTTCACCTCTGCCTCGAGGTGTCCGTCAGGGAGTCAAGTAAAAGGGACTCCGAGCGGTTCGTACCCTACGCCTCGTGAACCACGCGGGGAATCCGGAGGGGTCGGCCTCTAAGAATCGGCTTGGTGGTCAAAACAATAGCGGCGCCACTTAGATGAATGGGCCTTCACTGTGAGAAATCGCACCTTTGCTAATTTACCCTGGAGCTTAAAATCGGGCAGCTGTTCATTCACTGAGAGGTGAACTGCCTCCGCTATACAGAGCTGCAGGAGACCCTGAAATCATTAAATACACAAAGACAATGCCTCATTTAAGCATGTGACACCTGTGCTCTATTTCAAGACCAGAGCACAGAGAGCTGTTCATTCATTAGCACCTCCTACTGAAATCTAGTTTCTCTACTTAACACAACTCACTGAAGGCGTTCTGTATTTTTAATTTTGTCACATCACAAGTTCTTTAAGTCTGTAGCGACGCATTCAAATGTCTGAATACCCAATAATATTCAAATTATTAGAAAAATATTTATGTTTTTTGGCCAGTTTGCTTCAAAAATGCCAAAAAACACTTAGTTGATAATCAAACTTGTGGCAGACAGAGCTTCAGTGGGATTTTGATGATTATTTGTTTCATTAATGGATAAATTGTGATCTGCAAAATGTAAAAATATAGTGCAAAAACAGGATTTAGACATCTTGTTTTGTCCAACCAACAGCAGATATTCAGTTTACAATCATATGTGACAAAAGCAGCAAATGCTCACAACTGAAATTTTAGGATTTTTGTGTCAAGAAATGACCTGAGAAGTTAAATTTGTTGCACATTTCCTCGTCAGTACAGCAGCCAAATGTTCACATTGTAGTCCAGGTCCTACAGCCGTTAAAATCTAAATTCCTGGAAACACTAGTTCAATTCTGACAATAGGTGCACTCAAGCTCCAACCCTCGAGAAACAGATGCTATCAAGAACTAAAACAACGCGTGTTTTAGTTCTCCGGTACGATTTTATTTTATTGCATGTAAGCCTTGTTCGTGTGCCTGATTCATCAGCTATCATTCATCTGCAGTCAGATGAGCTTAATTGCCCTGGAGGGGCCACCAGGGGCCACCTGGCACCCACAGCAGGAGAGGAGAGAGGAGGCAGTGGGGTGGTGAGGATGAGGAGGTGGAGGGTGGTGGTGGAGGTGTCAAAATCATCCAGGAGTGCACACACCGACCGAACCAGCGCCTGGAGGCACTGATCGCACACAGCACATATTTCAAACTCTATTATTATTCTAAAACAGAATTAATTGAAGCATCTCAACACCTACAACCAGGCGACATCTACTTCTCATACCTGTGAAAACTGGTCTGTTTAATTAGGCCTTGCATAAAAGTGCAACCTCATGAAGTCCTTGAAAAACTACTTAATGCCACAATAAAATCAACTTTTATTCCAGATTTGTGTCATATCTCCGACAACTACCCCCCAGATCTGGCATGTGGATCAAGTCCTAATAAAACCACTCCCCACGCTGAATTCAGATGAATGAATTTGCCTGTAACACCTTCATGAATCAGCGAGATGTTTGAGGTAAAGAGCCTTTTCCTATAACCCCCCCACCCTCCATACGAGAAGTAACCGGATCTACATATCAAAGCGTTTCCCTGGGTCTAATCACCCCATCACAGCCTTGGCAGGTGCAAGCCGGTGGACTGGAACAAAGCCAATCCTCATATATCAGGGGGCAACTTTAAAAGATGACCCAGATGACACTGCGAAACACTGTAGCCGCAACCGGATCCCGGCGAAGCATGCAGTCGTTTAGCCCTGATGTGTGTCAATTCTCATAGGGACAGGATGCTGCTGAGCAACCGCCCCCCCAAACATTTAATGAGGTGTACCTCCTCTGCAAAGACAAATGATCCGGGACTTCTGGTACAAATTTACCACCGGTGTGATCTAACAAACTGCAGGCGAAACTGATACGGCTGCAACTTTCCTGCAGGTTCGAGGACTTTCCTGTACAGAGAGGTGGCTGCAATTTAACTAGCGGCTTGAAATAAAGTTAATCTACAATTATCTAGATGCTCGATTGATCTTTTAAGTCATTTTCTGGAAACCTTGATCACAATTTTGGTGGTTTCAGGTTCTCAAATGTGAGAATTTGCGTACAGTACAGTCAATTTAGCACATTATGGACCATTGCTCGGATATCTGATGTGCTCTGGGATCATGAAGGCCAATTTTTTTCCAAGACTAATCATTTAAAATCAGGTGGCAGGGTGAGTGAAAATGAGAACAACTGTCAGTTGCAGTCCCAGCTGCAAACACAGATCAAATCTTGTGCAGCATATTTCAAAAGGACGAACTTTCATTAAAAGTACTGCGTGTACTTTTGCCCAAAAAGCGAGTACTAATATGGCAGTGTGTTCAATCCAGGGTCAGTATGATGCGCCCTCTCAGGAAACATTTGATGAAGAGAGTCACACTCACCGGCCACGCATACTGGAAGGGGATCAGGATCTTTCCAGCCTCGTTGTTCTTGGTGACCTTAAATGAAAACATATTCCCTCCCAGAACTTGTGTAGACCCGGCTCCAAACGTGCATGGACTGGTTGTGGTGACCTCAGTCTGATACTCCTTGAGACACACTTTGAAATACGTGTCGCACTCGTCACGAGTGCAACGCAGGTCCTGGGAGCTCCTGGAGCCGTCGCAGCACTCCCCGTCCGCCAACTCTCCGTTCACATTCTCCACGGAGATCAGCTGCAGCTCGAAATAGCCCGTTGACTGGGACACCTAGAAACAACACGTTAAAAAAAAAAAATACAGTAAAAAGAAGACCCCAAAATTAAACACAGGCCCGTGTAAACACCCCACAGACGTGATTTACGCTGCTTTAATTCGGTGCGTAAAGATGGGCAGGTGGCCAAAAACAGTGGTTTTACGCTTAATTAAAAAGCAATATTAAGGCTGTGCAGATTGGGGGTAGATGTGCCAAAATGATGTGTTGCATCATGAATGGAGCACGTGAACAGCAGCCTACAGTTTGCATGCTGCTTAGTGGTGGTGGTCTTTTTTTTTTTTTTTAGTAAGACAATCAGGTTACTCTCAGACAGAAGGGGAGCAAATTAACCGCTGCAGCAGCCAATTGATCCAATGCAACTTACAACTTGTTTGGCTCAGGCCTAATTCTCACCCCACACCTCCCCCTGAAATAATAATAATAAAGAAACGTATAGGACTCAACCAAAATGGAGAGTAGCCCGTATCAATTCCTTAGACTTCTATCTTGTCATGGTAACACGATCACATGCTCCACAACTGACGGCTACGTAATTCAATTATCGATTAATGTGATGCGAAAATATGCAATGCCGGAGAGCAAATACACAATCTGCCCACGCCCACCAACTTTTGGCAATTTTAATTTGATTTGTGCAGAGGTGGATGAAATATTTACTGGTTTAAAATAAAAAATAAATAAAAAAAATAAAAATAATAATAATAAAGAAGGGATCCTTCTTACCTCCGTCCACAACGTCAACAGCAGGCACACTATTGGGAAGCAATTCCTAATCCTGGTGCGATTCCACATGCCTCCGATTAATTAGAGTGACATAGAGAGGGGGGGGAGACGCGATAAGAAAAGACAAACAGCCGCGGACCCGGCGACTAGTTCCTCCTCTCCTGACATGCAAAAATAAAATATTCACATGCGTGTTCTCTCCGCCGTCCAGGATTTCACCGAGGCATTACATACATGCGTGTGTCTGTGTGTGTGTGTCTGTGTGCGGTGTGTGTGAGCAGGCGGCGGATTGCAGCGCAGTGATGGTCCATGTACAGGAGTGTCCCTCCGTCAAATCTCTCCACACAGCAACTGAGATGTTTCGTAGCCACAGCCTGAGGAGAGGATGTCTGCTTTGATTGGCAGCTCCGCAAACCACTTACAAATTGGCCTGCGGGCAGTCTCTGAGCCAACCGGATTAAGGGGCGGACAATAG